>QJSC01019832.1:132181-156268 GCA_003697955.1 Calidris pygmaea | reverse complement strand
TGGGAAATGCACGGATGGGGAAAATAGTTGAGCTCACAAAAGCTTCCCCATCGGTGGGAGGGGTCCTAAAGAAGGGGCGACTTGTTTCCTCCTCCATGCCTTGCGCTCTCATTCCTGTTGCAGCAAAGCCGACCCCTTTGTGGATGGATTGCCTTTTCTCTTTTATTTCTATCTTAATGACTGTAAAGAGAGGTTTGACCTGAGCTTTTCTCTTTGCAAGCGATATCTTGTGGGTGATGCTGTCTGTGGGCCCACAAGCTGCACCCTCTGCTCCTGGGGACCCTCCCAAGATGGGTCTGGCTGTGACAATGACCCACAGCAAAATCGGAGCATCCCCTGGCACCCCATGGGCCGCACAGGGATGAGGGGCTGCGCAGGAGGATGGGTCCTACCCTGCCCTTGGCTGCGGGACACAGCTCTGCCTGTGGTGTTCCCATGCGTAAAAGCACTGGTTTTCCCCAAAAAAGACGATGGGATGGATGGTTCCATCCCTGCGCAGTTGGGCGATGCCGCTTGGCGTCACCTTGGGCTTTGCCGTCCAGTCCCCGTCCCCATGCGGTGAGTCAGGGTAGCGGGTGGAGGGGTAAAACACCCCCAAAAAGTGGCAATAATTTAGTACTCAGGCTCTGAATTTTACATCAGTTTATTTTTTAATGAAAATTGTCAGTTTTGCTAAAAGGAGGAGGGTTTGAAGAGGTCCCTGTCTTGATGAATCTTTTGAAGATGAGTAGACACGAGATTGTGTTCAGGTCCTGTTGCCGCAACCCCCTCCAGTGCTTCTCCAGGTTTCATTTTGCAAAAACTTTAGTAAACTAACCCAAAAAAGGAGGAGTTTTGTTCTGGAGGGAATGTGGTTTGGGGGAGGACAGCGAGATGTGCTGGGTTTTGTGGGGGAAAGTTCCCTAATTTGTAGATTTTTCTCCGAAACGGAAACATCCTCTTCTGTCCCAGCTCTGAAGCCTCATAATTAATGTGAGGTCAGGCATCTCATTAATTACATCCGCACTGAGTGCGACTGTGTTGCCCTCCTGGGAGGGTGGTGGTTGTAGGCTCCTGCGTCTCATGCATGATATTGAGAGAGCGACTAAAGTGACGTTCCTGCTTCTCTCCCACTCCTCTTAATGCCAGAAATAAAGCCCTGCCCAACGTAATTTTGGGTTTTTTCTTTTGTTTGTTTTTTTTTTTTTCCCCTCCAGCCTGGCTGAAAGCACCAGGTTACCTTCGTCAGCGTCGCTGCCATCGGAGGGCACAGGCAGACAAGTGAAGTGATTGTTGGCACTGGTCGGCGGAGCACCGGTGTGCCCAGACCCGCTCCGCGTGTCCCCTCGGCAGCCGGTGATGACCGACGCGGTGGTGGGTGGCAGCTCTGACCGGTGGATGTGCCCCAGCGACAGGACCATGTCTCTCCGGGCCAGGTGAGAGGAGGGGACCAGGGTCACAGGGATGCCGCTGGTGCGGGAGGGAGGGGAATCCCTGGGGGAGGGAGATGATGTGGGTGCAGCCACCCTGGTTCCTCCACTGGGGACGCTGGGAATTGGGTTTGCATTGGTTGGGTGGGGACGTTTTGCCATGTCGCCTCCTAAACCCCCTGAGAAAGGTGGTGGGGATGGACCCATGGGTGTGCATGCACCCCTGCGCTGGTGAGGAGCCCCGTCCATCCGTCAGGATGCCCTCCACCATGCTGCACCCCACCATGTTGGAAGGTCTCCAGCCCGGCTGGATGGGTGGTGGCAGCACCCATGGATGGGAGCTGGTTTTGGGTGCCTGGATGATGCAGGGGCTGGGAAAAAACTCGTGTTTGGAGCTCGGTGCTCTGCACTGCTTTGGAGGAGAAGCAGGGACAGCTGGTGGAGGGGGGGGGTGCTGTTGGGGACTGTCACCCCCTGAGGGGGGGGAGAGCGTTGGCTGTGCCCAGACTGAGCTGTCCTTGTCCCTTTTCTCACCTAATCCTTGTTCCCTCTCTTTCCCTGTGCCTCCCAGCAGCGAGAAGGAGCAGTAAGTATCTCGCTTGGTTGTTTTTTTTTTTTTGGCCTATTGCTCTTTACCTGCTACTGGAATGGTCTTGAGAACACAGGAAAAACCTGGCCATAGATGCAAGAAAAAAACCCAAAACAATTAATTTTGGGACGCCTTCTATAGAGTTTTTAAGGTTTTCAAGGTTTGAAGGTTTTAAGGTTTAAGACTGAATTTTAAGGTTTAAGTGCAGGTCTGCTCAGCGCAGGGGAGAAAGACCTAGGGAAGGGCTTTAGATGAGCAGGATGAGGGGAGAAAGGATATTTGCCTTTTGTGTCCTTCGTTAGTGTTGCCCCTCTGCCGCCTGCTAATTTTCAGGGCTGTGTGGCAAACGTTACGGTGTCAGCAGGTTAAAGCTGCCTGATGGCTGGGCTGTGCTCGCCCTGCGAAAGGATCTCTGGAGACGATGTTAGGAGAGGAAAAACGCCCGTGTTTGATGAAATGCACCCAAAAACCCACCCACTTCTGCAGCCATCACCGCAGCTCACTGGGAAACCCGGCTTTACCCAACAGAGAGCAGGGTGCAAAATTAACCATGTCACTTAATGCTTAACGTGGAAATCTTTTTGAAAAGGAAATTGGTTTTCACCTTGCAAAACAAGTGTTTCCATATGAACCCCCCCCCCCAAAATGGAAATAAGAGCTTCCACCTGGTGGCTGGGGACTGTTTGCAGGTGTCCTGCTAGAATAGAGGTTGGAGGTGCACCGTACCCTTTCTTCCCTGGGCTTGGGAATTGGCTATTGCCCACACGCACGTGTGATTGCCCACACACACATGTGATTACACACGTATGATCTGTGGACAAAATCCTGTCGTCCCCCCCCTCTCCCCGCAGGCTCCCCGCTGGCTGGGGGGCGCGGGGCGGCCAGCCCGACCGGCAGCGCAAGGGCGAGGAGCTGACGGATGAGGAGAAGGAGATCATCAACCGAGTCATCGCCCGGGCCGAGAAGATGGAGGAGATGGAGCAGGAGCGCATCGGGTAAGGCGGCGGCGGTGGCACCGGCACCACCATCCTGGCGGGGACGGGAGGGACCCCGAGCCTTTAGTGCCCAGCTCAGCCCAAACCACGGCAGGGGGTGAAGCGCTCGCTTGGCTGCTTTCCTGGCCGGCAGCTACTGCACTGCAGTGTTTCTCCTGAAAGGGAGCCTGCGGGGGATCTTTTTGAGCCGGCGTTGGTCCTTGGCCAGGAGGAACCTGTAAGCAGGGGAGGGAGCTGCTCGGCGTGCTGCTGTGTTTTCTGGACCAAGAATTTATCGTCTCATTGATTTTCTTCCTTTCTTTTTTTTTTTTTTTTTTTTTTTTTGGTCCAGAAGGGATCATTAATAACATCTTATTTGGGGGAGTGAAGCTGCTGCTGCTTGCCCGGTCCTGAGCCCCAGCACCCGTGAGCACGGGCAAAGCCACGGCTCACCAAAAGGTGTTTTGTCTTGTTTTGGGAGCACAGATGGATCCATCACCCCCTCCGGCCCCATGTCCTGGCAGTTAATCCCTCCTGCCAGCCAGAAACGGGCTGTCTGTGAAGCTGAATAGGTCTGAGTGATGCCCAGCCTGGGGGCTGGCCACGCGTTGGGACCAGCTCCTGGGGGGGCTGGTGCTGCCCCGGCTGAATCCGTGGTGGGGTAGGATGCAGCCGGTGTGGAGCAGAGGGCAAGAAGTGCCCGTGTTTGCTTTTAATGTATCTCTACCCTGCCTGGGCAAAGGTACCAGGCAAAGCAATGCTGCTAATTAGGTATCGACTAGCTGTGCTGGGGATGGTTTTCCGGAGGGGATCTCCATAATCCCGTTTGTCAGGCGTCATGCCTTTTTTCATTACAGCAGAGCGTTTTATTCTTGCTGAGCTTCAGCATCGACTGCTTTTTTTTCTTTTTCTTTTTTTTTTTTTTTTTTTTTAATTTTAACTTGCAGGGAAAATGCTCAGGCCCAGGCAGGAGCTGTGCTCGCTGCTGCCCGGGAGAATGTCAAAGCCTCTCTTGTAGCTCAGGGACAGCTTTGCTCAGCAAACAGACCCGTGGTCCCGCAGGGCAGCTGCTTGGTGAAATGCAGAGAGGACCTGCCTGGACCTGCAGAGCCTCACACCGCAGCCGGAGCTTTAATCCATCACCCCGGCTGCTTAATAACTCTTAAATATTGGGTATGCATTTGCCATGAAGGCACGGGGTGCTTCAGCTTCAGCACACGGTCTTCCTCGGTGGCTGCAGCCGGTGGCCTCCAAAGCGGTGGATTTATTTACTCATTTTTAGAAATACTTTGTGAGGAGCGGGTCTGTGAACAGCGTAGGAGGTGTCGTCTCGACGGTGGCTGTTTGTGCTGGCCGGGGCTCGGTGTGTGCCCTGTGGAAGTGCTGCTCCCCTGGGTGCAGGGTGGCTCCCCGGCTGGCGCTGCCTTGAATTACGTGCCACGCTTTCCTCTCCCGGCTTCCCAGCAGAAACCAGGTGAAAGTAGCTATGAATGGTGGTGATTCATTCCCGAAAAGTGCTTAGAAACAGCATTTCCCCAGCTTTGCCCGTTTGCAGCCTGGTAGGAATTAGTCTCAAACATGATGCTCTTTGGATTATGCTTAAATGAACTTTGGCAGTGGGGAAGAGATTTTTTTTTTTTTTTAATTTTTTTTTTTTTTTTTGCATTGTGCATTCCTGCAGAAAACCTCTCCCTTTCGTTAGCCGAGTCGGAGGAGGTTTTTCCTCCTCATTCATGAAAAAGCTGGGCGGAGGACGCGGTGCCGTCCCGGGAGCGGAGCAGGGGAAGGCTGGCGGATGTGCGGTGGCAGCTGATTTCCCTCCCGCGCGTGGGCGCAGCGGGAGCCGTGCCAGCTCCTTTGTGTTTGTTGGCTTGCACAACAAGGGCTGTAGGATGTGCCGCTACAGAAACAGGGGAGACAGCGCCCGTATCCCTCTCGTACGGAGTCAACCGTTCGGGCGCTGCTCGAACGTTATCCAGAATAGCTCCTCATATTACAAAATAATCCGGGTTTGCCAGGCGGGGACACAGCGGTTGTGATAGTGTCCCTCGGTTGGACAGGCTTCTCCAGGGAGCTGGCCCTGGAAAGCCTGATTTTCTGCAGTTTTCTGGGATTTTTGTATTCCTATAAGAGGTGGGGGGAAAGGAAGATCCATTAAAAACCTGGTTTTGGTTAATTTAAGGAATAGGTTACATGAAATGAATGCACCTTCCTCAAGGAGAACATGCGATAAATACTTGGAGTTGTCTTAATAAGTGGATGTGTTTTGAGGGGGTAGATTTGAGTTTCTCAGATAGGCTTCGTGATTGCTCAGGTACTACAGCTGGGTCCTGGCTGCAGATGGACCTTCTCGTGCCTTGAAGTCCCTCCTGATTTAGTTCCCAACCATCTCCTCTTCCTTCTCCTGCCCTCTTATGTCCCCTCTCCCGCATCCGATGTCCCACTAGCACCGTACCTCAGCTGGCCAGGACAGGGTGAGAACAAATCGATGCTGCTTGTTGAGAAGATGTTTGTGGAATTGGACTTCATGTCAAATCCAGCTCAAATTAATCTAGTGAAAGAGTATTTTTAGCACTGGGGGTAGACGGAGGCCTGTGGGATACGTGATCTGGATGCTGATGAAGATTGTAGGACAGGGACACTTTGGTTTGTGTTTTGGTTTTCGTTTTTTTTTTTTTTCCTTTTTTGGCTGGGTCATTGTCTCATAGCACAGAGAAGGATAACAGGAGCTGAAATCATCTTAAGCAGCGATTCAGCAAGAGCGCATTGGGCGTGAGTTGGAGGACTTTACAACTGCTTGGGGATTAGGATAATCCTTTGGGCCAGTTTGGGGCACAGGGGCTGATAGTCAGTGGACAAAAAGGACCTGTGGAGGGATGGATCCATTCTTGTTCCTTCTCCTTCTTGGCTTGTGCTCGGGGGTTCCCTGTGGTGGTTCTGTGCCATCTCCTGCCATGGTTCTCTGGTGGTGGAGATGGTGAGGCTCCAGATGCCGTGCACAAGGAGCCTGTTCCTCCCAGCTGACGTGGGAGCACCTGCAGACACTAATTTGCTCCGTTATGCACCTATAATTGGGTGCCATCAATAACCCACCAAGTCTGCTCTGCTGCCTAATGAGGTCCAGCGTGCTCTCGGCATCGAAGGAAATATCTTAAACCATCCAAAGTTAGAAACTGCCATTTCTGGAGAGCACCTTACAGCATGGAGATGGTTCTCCCAGGGGTGATGTGACACATCACTCCTGGATTTGGCCATGCCCCTGACTGGGTGCAGCTATTCCCTTCCCCTGGCTCTCCTCTAAAAGTGTGGTGGTTTGACTGTCTTCCCGTGGGTCACAGCCCCTCACCTTTCCTCTGAGAGGACCAGCTATCAAGCAGGATTGCATTTTAATTTGGCTGCTTATTGCTGGGATGACACATGCATAATGCTGGAGCAGATGGCTGAAGTCACTGGGGATTAAGTCATTAACCTCGGTGGCCAGTAGCAGAGATGCTCTCTGGGGACCACAGTCTCTTATTTTCTACTTCGTGTTCAGACAACACAAAAATAAAAATAGGGGCCAGGAAGAGCAGGGTAGTTGCTGGAGGCAGACAGAAATCTCTCCTGAGATGCCAGCTCCTAGAAGAGATGAGGTTAATTCATGGCCAGAAGACAGCTCACGCGTTTCCTGAATTTTTGTGGGGTTTTGGTTTTGTTCCCCTTCCCCTCCCCCCCCAAAAAAAAACCCAAACCCTGTCCTCCTCTCATTTCTGAGACTGGGATGAAACTGCAAAATAACAACCCTCCTGTAACACATCACGGGGGCAGCAAGCACCCGGAGTGATGCACTCCCATGGGATGGGATACCTTGAAATGCACGAGTCCCCCTGCCCTCCTTGGGCACCTTCCCTCCATAGCAAGGGCTCTCAGCAGAGGATGAGCTTTGAAACTCGACCTGTAAAAGCTCAAATCATGCCTTACCTTTAGTTACCTGTGCGTTCATAAGGGAAGAAAATTACTCCTAATATTTCATCCTGATTTTAATTATGTTTTCTTTAATCTGTAGCTCGGTTCCTTTTCTTGTCTCTCTTATATCATTGAAATTAGCCTTAATTTAATATTCAGCCCTTTAAGGCACATGATTTCCCCACGGAGCCAAGTCAGTGCTTAATTCTGGAGGCACTTTGTGACCTCCTTTGTGTTTTACTTTAATTTCTTTTTTTGCCACGTAAGTGATGGCTGAGTCTGTCCCCGCTGGTTCCTGCGTGGGGCTGGAGAGCGGGTCCTTCCTCGCAGGTGGGGTCCCTCTCCCACCCCCGCGCATCGCTGCGGTGTCTGCTGCATTAAATGTCCTCCACCACGCGGTTAAAAACCCATTAGGCACCTCTTTAGCCATTCGTTTCTGCCGAGTGGCGATGAATATTTAAACACAACAAACTCTTGCCTGCCTGCCCCGCTGTTAAGTCCTGTTTCCCCAGTTCATCAGCACTTAACGCCAGTGACTCTCTGTCCCTCTCTGGGTTGCTCTGGTCCTGGCGCAGGAGAAAATGCCGATGCTGTAGCACTGCAGGTTTCTGCCCTGTCTAGGATCCAGCCCAGCCTGAGATGGTCTCTCAGTCTGGGAGATGTTTGCAGGTCTTCCTCCTGACGCCAACCTTCATCCTGGGTATGAGCAGGAGAGGGCAGGGCCCCTTGCTGCCCCGGGGCTGCTCGCCTTTCTCTTCCAACCCATATTTATGGGGCCAGGCAGATATTATATTATCAGGGGACTGTTTTATTGCCCTTATCATCTCAGGTGCCCATTAAGCATTTCAGATATAGAATACCGCCCAGTTCCTATATCTTGCTCCCATCAGTGACTAATACATATTTCTTTGGCAGATGACGGATGCTCTCCCTCTCCGCGGGGCTGTCTCCGGGAGCGACGATGCTCCCGGGTGCTGGACTCAGCCAGCTCCAACCCACCGGCTTCAATTACTCCTCTTTTGGGCTTTTTTTTTTTTACCCTATTTTAACAGTTTGAGGCATATTTCCTGCTCTTTGAAGTTAGTCTTTACAGAGGCCAGAGGGATGGGCACTTTGAAGTGCGCATAATGGTAAGGAAGATGTTGCTCTAGTCCTGGAGACGTGCAGGGGAGAGCGATGAATTGGCTGGCTATTTTATGTGCAATAAAAATGAGAAACAAATGATATCTAGGGGAGAGGGAGAGAAAAAGCTTTTGGGAAGGCAGAAAGCTCATTCCTGGCTGCTTCCCCGGGCAAGAGCAAGGCATTCCAGCAGTTATCAGTGGGTGAACAGCCTGTGTGGGGCACTCCAACATGTGTAGGGTGGTGCTGGATGAAGTCAAAGAGAAACCTGGGCTTTTTGCTCCCAGTTATCCCTTTAATCAGGAGCTTCCCAGCCCCTGGGTCTCGGCGCGGTACCCCCTTTCCCAGGTCCTGCCCTCTGGTGTGAACCTGGCAGAAAGGACTTAAATATTAATGTTTTTTACAGTCCTCTCATGGCAGCGTTTGAATTAGGGGGAAAAGAAAAGCCTGGTTTCTCCAGCTTGAATGGATTTTTTAATTAGGCAAAAGTGCTTTGCTTGAAACTGGTGCCACAGGTGTGTGTACTGGCTGCTGCAGCTCTTCCACTGGTTTAAAAAAAACCTCTTAAGGAGCTCCTTCTGGTAAATGAGAGACTGGGAAAGATTTTGCAGCTAAATAATGAATCTCTTGACGTGCAAAGGCTTTTTTTTTTTTTTCCTCTCCTTTGCTTTGATTGTGCCATTTGTTCTAGTTTCTATAATAAGTTTGTTTGGGCTTGCAGATTTCCAACTGGAAGCTGCTTCTCTTGGAGCTGAGCTCTTGCAGCACAGGGTGGGGAACTGAGGAAGATACATATGCTTCGCTGCTAGGAAAATTTAGGTTTTGCCCCAAAAATGTTTTCCCTGCCCGGGTGGGAGCAATGTGCTGCGACAGAAGCTGAATGTTGTTGGCTATTTGCTGTTGGGAGCTCTTGGTGGGGTTGCCTGTGGTGGGATGTGGGCTGGCAACAACTGTGGTGCGATTCATATATTTTTATATCAGACGTGGTTTAAGAACAGTTAGTTTCCAGGTTTTAATTGGAACGCTGCTCATTGCTGGCCGGGTGTTTATGGGAATCTGTGTTTGCAGCAGGGTGTATTGGCCGTGGAGCTTGGAAAGGCACCAAGGGCAGATGATGGCTTATTCTGTAGGAAGAAATCACCTCTGGATCACCAGCAAAGCAGCGAGCAGATGCTCAAGGGCAGGGGTAGACATCCCTCAGGAACAAAGCTGGGGCAAGGAGTTGGGCGAGCAGATAGCTGGCCAGCTAAGAGCAGAGTGGAAAATCATTAAAGCACTCAGAGGATGTTATTTTTCAACAAAAACTGTTTTGTTCGGGGGAACAAACTGGCTTGGGGTGAGAAGCAGAATTGCTGTATTTCGGGAGCCCCTGGTCATGTCGCTGCTGAAACTTCAGGCAATGAAGACTGAAGGAACTTGCGAGCTCGCCCATCTGCTGTCTGGTGACACCGTAGCTGTGAACATAGTGATTTCTCCCAACTGCTGACTCCGTCTGGCTCCACTGGCTGCTCCAGCCCCCGGTCCAGCTTTCCTGGCTCCTCGCTGGAAATGGGCTGCAGGTTCACTAATAACCCTCAGGAGGCACCTCCACATCAGCAGCCCTGAATGCGCTTGAGCCCGGGGAGATCAGCCCCTGGGTGGGGGGAAGAGGGAAGGTGACTGGTGGGTTTTAGCACGGCCGATGTCTTCCACCTAAACGAGGTGTTGTAATAACACAGCTTTGGTCAGATAACATACGCTGAGTCACTGAGCCGTGTCCCCACTTTGGGCTGATGAAGTGCTTCGAGATGCTCCCGTTGACTGCAGCGAGTTTCCAACAGGGCATCTTATGAGCTCTAATAGGTTGCCTGTTCCACAATGTTTTATTTCCCCCCAGCTCCCCCATTTGCTGCTCTTCCTTTATCAATCCCCCATGTCCAATAACACCATGCCTTTCCCACGTGCAGTCCACGGGCTGCCAGCCGTCCTGAGACCAACCGCAGAGGCACCCTAGGTAGAGGAGAGCTCATATATATTGTTTATGAGCGATTAGGTGGTGCTGGCAGCCCGGCCGCCATAAATCTGAAGCTGTCATCAGACATGTGGGAAAATGTCTTTTAAACATCGGGGTTTTGTGTTTTTTTTAACAGCACGCCGTGTGAGCAGCTCTGTTGGATTTGGGTCAGGCTGCCGTGGGAGCGGGTGGCAGCCCCGCGGGCGAGGGGGGCTGCTGCTCTCTCCGGTGGGCTTGGGTCTCCTCCTCCCTTTCTTCATTCCTTCTCCCTCCTTGCTGAATGGCATAAATAATGCATCCTTTTTTCCCTTCCAGTGCTATTTTTAGGGCCAGGATTCTGGGTTAACTGAGCGTACCACTCGCCGCAGCTCTCGGATGCTCGGCAGGCAGCTCACTCCTGCTCCTGCTTTGCAAACTGCTTTTGTCAGTCCTGTTTCTTGTTTTTTCAGAAGTTGCTGAACTGATATTTTTTTTTTTTTTTTTTTACCTTCGCAGTAAACAGATGTGTTTTTATAGCCTGTCCTCCAGTGGGCTTTTTGCGTTTTACTCAAAGGGCTAAGAATTTCCATAAAGTAAATTATATGCAGTGTTTTTCTTAGAAAATGAGAGAACTAATTAATTCGTTCAGTCCTCCTGCCAGAGCCCTTCCAAGATCTCCTCTGGCAGCTCTTCCATGGGCAGTCGCTGGGACTGGGTGGAAAGTTTTCCATTTGTTGGGGGGGAAAAAGCTGCTTCGCTGATGCCAAACCACTTTGTGCAAAGGTGCTGACTTGGATGGCTTTTCTGCACGTGTGTGGATGTGGGAGCTGGGGCCAGAGTCCGCTCTCCGGCAGCATCAGTGGAAGCTAATAGTCGTGCAGCATTTAGCTATAGGGGAATGTAATATTCCAACATATCCCCTGGGATGTGTCTTCTTCCCCAGTTGCATTCCCATAGCTGGAAGAGGAGATGCTCTGCGGGAAGTGCACCAGGAAAAGGGGCAGCTGGACCAAAGGCAGTAGCTGCCCCTTGGGAGCGGGACCCCCATATCCCGGCTGCGCCGTGCCTTTCCTGACAGCCCCTGTCCCCTCTCTGCCAGGAGACTCATGACCCGGCTGGAGGACATGCGCCGCAGCGTGCTGGGGGACGGGGTGAACCGCTGCATCCTCTGCGGGGAGCAGCTGGGGCCACGGGGATCCGCCTGCGTCGTCTGCGAGGACTGCAAGAAGGTGAGGCATCTCCCTGCCACCCGCTGCCGGGTGCAGCCCCCCCAGACCCACATATCCCCCCCCTTGGTGTAAAAACGGCCACCTCGGTCTTTGGGTGCATGTTTTGATTGCCCGCATCCCTCCGCGTGCGGCCCAAGGGGACATCCCTGGGGGCTTCTGCAGTCATTGATGTTTGTGCTGGGAGGGCTCTCGTTAACTGTCTCCCATTAACCATCTCTCGTTAATGTGCTCCCGCGGGGTGGTGCTGGTGCGGTGGGACCTTTGGGTGGCCGCGGCATCTCCATTGCCACCCAGGGCTTTGCTTTCTCTGCAGAACGTCTGCACCAAGTGTGGGGTGGAGACCACCAACAGCCGGCCCCACGCCATCTGGCTCTGCAAGATCTGCAGCGAGCAGCGGGAGGTGAGCACGGCAGCCCCTGAGGGACACGGTCCCTCCCCTTGGTTTCACCCCAAGCACTGTCCCCACCCCAGACCTCTGGGACACGACCAGCTCCAGATCAGGGGATGCTCCCAGGGGCTTTCAGCACGTGCCCCAGCACCATTAAACCTTGACCAGCTACTTGAGCCTGGTTCTTGTAGGATGATCTTGTTTTCTAGATACAATGCCTTTTTCTGTTTGTTTATTTTTCCCCAAAATGAAAGCCTTGGGCTGTCTTGGCCAGAGATCAGCTCCCTGTCACCTACAGTCTGCAAAAGCCAAAGTGTTAATTAATTAGTGGGAGGGGCTGTAGGATCACTGTGGGACAGGGGGGTACAGGGGTGCCCATCCTCGGTGTTGCCTGCTGGAGGCAGACCCCGTTGATGCAGGGGGGAGAACTCTGCCAGATCTGCACCCATCATCCCCCCAAGATGTGAGTGCCACCCCCCTGCTTGTACCCCCCAGGTGTGGAAACGCTCCGGCGCCTGGTTCTTCAAGGGTTTGCCCAAGCAAGTGCTGCCCCAGCCGATGCCCGTCAGCAAGAACAAGGGACCCCAAGCCCCCAGTGAGCCCAGCCCGTCGGAGCCACCTGCCCAGGACCCGAAACTCCCCTCCCGCGCACCCACCCGAGGTAGGTACCAGTGGGGTGGTGACCCCCTCCCTCTGTGCCAGGGGCAGGGGTCCTGCCAGCGAGGCGTTGGGTCTTCTCCCCATCGTTTGGAAGGGCAAACCCGAGCAAAAAGCATCCAGAGCGGTTGCGTAGCTGCTGCCCGTTTTCTAAAGGGTGCAGAAATCGCCCTGCTGCCCTCCCTGCCCCCTGAGCCTTTCTCCAGGCTCTCCAAGTCAGGATGGCCGGGTTTGTAGGGACATCCTCAAGCCAAGCAGCCCTGGGTGGGGGTCTGGGGCGGGGGGGCCCGGCCAGGGGTTCAGGCAGTGCCTGGGTATGCACACGGTGATGCAGAAGCTTAGAAAAAACAAGAATAGAAAAGGAAACCTGGGGAAAGAGTGGCAGCAGAGCCCGGGTTGGCGTTGGCGGGGCAGGTGGGCTCCAGCTTCACTGCTTCTTGCTCTTTTTGTGCCCCCCCCCCCTCCCTACCCCCCCAAGGCCAGGCGGACGCCGGGCCCCCGGCCGAGCAGGACTCCGACGGTAAGCACCGGTGTTCTCCCCTTCCCCTGTGCCGCTGCCTCGGTGCCGCCTTGTGCTGACCCTCTTCTCTGCCCCCCTCCTTTCCCCACGGTGTTTTCCCGCGGGAGGCTGCAGCGGCAGGACCTCTCCTTGCTGCTGCCACCCACCGCGCGGGGACCGAGTTATTCTGGGGCTTCCCCACCTACTGCACACGCCTGGGCTGAAACGCTGCAATTTAGAGCGCTGAGCAGAATTGCCTCCGTAGGTGGCGTTTCCTGCTGCTGATTGACGGGTGTTTTTCTGGTTACTTAATGGCAGTCCTTAGAAAACCTCCCGTGGAAACTTTAGGAGGCTCTCGGGGGGCTTGTGCATGTTGGCAAGGGATGGAGAAGCTGAGCTCCCCGCTCTGGGAAACGTCGGGTTTCCCCCACTGAAGCTGCTGTGCCGGTGCCCTGTGCCCAGGCTTGTGCCGTGCCCGGGTACCAGAGCAGGGTGAGGATGCAGGGTCTTTTTTTTATGGTTATACCTTGTCCCCTCCAGCAGTCACAGCCCCCCAAAGCCCTGCCTGCATCGGTGTCTTTTATAGCGATGCCAACCCAGGGGGCTGTGTTAAGGAGCCACAATCAGTGCCTCTTACAGGGGTGAAGCCACCTTCCTCCCTGGGGCTCCTCTTTCTAACCTCACATGTGCCCTGTGCTGCTCTGGACCTGCATCCCCCTGACTCTGCTGCTGGCACCGGCAGGAGCTGGGGTTGGGGGTGCTCCCAGACCAGCTGTGTTACTGGGAGTTAATTTGGAGTAATGGCCCCCATTTTCACAGCTTGGCATAGGAACACCCTGGCGATGAGATTACCCCATTCCCCTCTAGCACAGGCTGCTCCTGGCTGGGGATGGTCAGGCTGGGAGCAGCCCAGTGGCTGCAAACCCTCCTCTTCCTCTCCCCTGGAGCGGTCCCCTCTGTCCCACCCTTCCTTTGGCCAAGGGTCTGTGGGGCAGCGATGACCCCGCTGGCAGATGGCTCTCGGTGTGCAGGAGGTTTAGTGGCTGGTTCCCAGGGCTGCGTTTGATTTCCCAGTTGCAGCTGCCTGGGGCTTGGGTTGGGGTGGGCTTGCCTGGGTGGGCTGTGGGCAGGGTGGGTGGCACAGCCTTGTGCCAACCCGTGCTCCCTCCACACCGCTCACCATGGGGATGCATCCTACCTGTCTGGGTGAGCCCCATGGCAGGGTACCCATTGGGGTGCCCATGGGGGGGTACCCAGGCTCAACCACAGCCCGTGCCACGGCTCATAGTGCCAGTGGGGGGCTCCAGCTGAGCCTTGGCAAGGCTGTGCCCAGCCCGGTTGTGCTGAGTGATGATCTTCATCTTCCCACGCAGCAGCAGTTGGGGAAACCACTTAATTAAGACTATTTAATCGCAATGGTAGCTGGTGCTGTTAAGCTTCCCAGCCTGGCAACAGACCGCTTTTATTAAGCCACTGGCTCGCCTGTGGGTCGGGGAGAGTTTGTCAGGCTCCGCAGGTCCCTCCTGGTGATCAGCATGCTCCTGACCTGCCCGTGATTTTCCTAAAACTCCCTTGGAAAATTATTTATTGCATCGCTATTTCTGCACCGCAACGCTCCTGGTTGTGGATGCTCGTTTCCCTTCCTCCCTCCATGGCGTTTTTATCTCCCCCATCCTCCTCCTCCTCCTCCTCTCTCCCATCTGCAATCTGTTGCTTTTCACTTTCTCCTTGTTCCCGGCGACCCTGAGAACCCAGCCAAGGGTAAACATCCCATTTATGTCACAGCAAAGATTTATACCTGGCGTCTCCGGCACAAGCCAGGTGAGCGCCGAGACCTTTTCCATCACATCCGTGGGTTGCAATTTATCACCCTGAAGCATCTCGGCACCCTGGAGCGTGCGGCTGGGATTTATCCGCTGGGATGGCCGCCGCTGGCTGGCTGGAAGCGAGAGGCAAAGGCAGCTGTTGCCATTATCTCGCTAATAAATGGAAGATGATGAACAAAAAGAAAATATCATCTCCCTGTCCCGGGGTCTGTGGAGCCGTAATGGGATGAGGGGGTTGATGGACACTGAGAATTGGCTGATGGATGCTTCTGGTCTTGTTTTCCTGTGGGACTCTAATGTCCCCATGGTTTGCAGTGTCCTCTGGGTTTTCCCATCCACCGTGTGCTGGTTTGGTGGTGCTGGTTTCCCGCTGCCCTGCGGGTGCCGGCTGGCTCTCAGTCCCCAATGCTCTTGGGGGGGGTGATGCCACAGCAGCCGCGCTCATCCTCCTCCTCTTCTCCTGACACCCCGGCCGCGCGTCACCCGAGCGGCTCCTTCAGGGCTGGCTTTGGGGACGGATGGGTGACGGGGGTGCAAACCTCACTGCTGCCTTTATCGCTCTCCCTGCAGGCAGCGACGCGCCGGCGGCTGCCCGGGGCAGCTACGCAGTGCCCAGCCGCAAGCCGGCCGAGGGCAGCGAACACACCGGCGGGGACACCGACAGCCGCGACTACGCTGCCGAGAGCGGGGTCAGCAGGAGCCCCGGTGAGAGCCGTGCTCCTACGTGGCTTGGAAGGAGAGGGTTGAGGGGCCAGCGGCCGTCCCAGGGTTGTTGCTGCTCGGCGCGCAGCACGAAGCGATGCTTGAGGGATTTCGCGTCTTCCCCCTGTTCTGCACCGCTGCGTGGGGTTTGCTGATGTTGGTGGGGTCCAGGGGGGGAGACATCGAGGGGGATCCCCATCCCTTCCCCTGCTGCAGGGGGGAGAGGTGGGATTCTGCCCTGCTTTTCCTTGCGAAAGGGGTATCTTATGGCCCACGGAAGGACGTGAATTTGAAAAGGTCCGTGCATGGTGTGAGAGCTGCAGGTGGAAAAAGGAGCGGGCTCAGTGCAACTGAGTTGGGACACGAAGTAAAAGCATTTTTCACGACAAGGCTCTGCCAAAAGAGCAGGCAGGAGCCAGCCTTGTCTGTGGGAGCCCATGCTTTGCTGGTGGGCACCTGGCTCGGGATGTCGTTTCTTGTTGCATGAAAATTTGATGTGCTCCAAGCTATTGTAAACGGCTGTGATACGAACGGGTGGCTGACAGCGTTCAGTGGGGCCTGAATCCTCCCCGGGTGCCTCCAGAAGGGGACAGGCACTTGCAGAGACCACTTTTCGTGTAGGAGCTGAGCTTGCAAATTTAACTGGTAAAGCTGAAAATGGCTGGAAAATGACCAGGTCCTCCTTAATTCCTTGGGAGAGAGAGGAATATTCAATGGCTGGATAGTTGGGTAAAATGGAGAGGGGCATTCAGGGCTGCCCAGGCTTCTGCTGTGGGGGGACATTTATGTTTGGGTGGATAAGCCTTGTGAGGGTACACCTGTCCTGGGATGTGTGTGCACCCCGAGGGGGATGCTGTGCAGTGCTGATCCTGGGGTGCTGCTGCTGGTCGGGCGTGCAGGAGGATGGGGGTGGGATGAGCATCAGAGCGATGCTCCACGGGTTTGTTCACCTTCCAGCTCAGCCCATTGCCTGGCCGCAACCACATCCATCCTCCTTGTTCCACCTCTCCTGCCTCTCTGTTTTTTGGAGACAGTTCGGTGTGGCACGGGGTCCCCCTAGTGAAATGCTCCCTGCTCCAGCCCGGGCTGCACCCATTCCCCGCAGCGCTGGGCCCAAAAACGTGTGGGGCTGAGCCCCTATCTCCATCCATCACCTAAGCCTCTCTCCTCTCCAGCTGCCCTTCCCTGGCTGATTCCAGCTGCAACCCCATTTGCAATGCAGGCAAAGCCCCCAGAGCCCCAAACGCTGTGCCTGATTCTCCCTTCTCCTTGCAGGCGTGAAGAGGACCAACTCCATGCAAGCCCAACGGCCACCTCCGCCAGCCGCTGCTGGCCCCGCTCCCGGTCCTGGTCCAGCAGCACCCACAGGTAGGATGCGATGGGGATGCGGCCAGGATGCTCGGTCCCTTGTGGGGGACATTCCCATGCCTTGCTGTGGGCACAGACCCCCCCCCTGCTCGGGACAGTGCTGGTGCTGGGGTGGGAGAGGGATGAAGAGCATCACTCAGGCAAGCGTTCCAGTAATTCTAATCCCTCCCCAGCACCGCCTGCAGCGGGAAGACCAGGTCCTGGGGCGGCTGGCCGGTTCCCGGAGAGGCAAGGTAAAATTTGGCCACTTGCAAGGGGCTGGGGGGCAGAGCGTGCCAGGGGCTAATGGGGTCCCTCCCGCAGCGAGCCCACCGCTGGGACCCCAGGAGCCAGCCCGTGCCGCCGCCAGGGAGGAGCGAGGAGGGGGCTACGCCGTGCCCCCCGCCAGAGAGGAGAGGCCAGCCCGGCAGCCCCCCGCCTTCTCGCAGCCCCCCGCCGTCCCACCGGCACCCACTGCCCCGCTGCGGCAGCCACCCCAGGAGGAAGAGGAGGAGGATGCCAACAGCTACGACTCTGATGAAGGCAGTACGTACCCCTGATGCCCAGCTGGAGGGGAGGGAGCCGTTTCT
The DNA here is from genome assembly GCA_003697955.1 of Calidris pygmaea. NCBI lineage: Eukaryota > Metazoa > Chordata > Aves > Charadriiformes > Scolopacidae > Calidris > Calidris pygmaea. The sequence goes on along the minus strand of QJSC01019832.1, from coordinate 139,019 downwards.
TTGGGAAACCTGGGATTTTGGGGAGGTGGGTGCTGTGGGACTGTGGCTTGCAGTGTAAGGTCACGGGTCTCTGGCAGGGAGAGCCATCAGGGAATGCCGCTGTGGGGCTCGGAGCTGGGGCAGGGTCTCGCAGGCTGTCCCTGCTCAGTCGTTTCAGGCCAGCTTGTGGGATCTTCGGTCGGTTTTGCACCAAACGACTGGGCTGTGAGGTGTGCTGGTTTGGGCTCTGTGCTCAAGTGACTTCTCCATTTCCGAATTTGAGTCCCAAAGGCAGCTGCCTCTTTCCATCAGAGTGTCCTTTGCTGCAAGAAACACCACTGTGGGAAAGGCTTGGTGGCTTCAGTACCTTTCTGAGATGGTGTTCGGTTATTTGCTCCACAAAAACGGGATTTATTGCATGAGGGTGAGCGTCCATGGCAGGGCAGTGCTTCACCTGTCCAGCCTGTTCCCAGGATGGGAAGAACTGCTCTGAGCTGGCAGAAATTGTGCTTGGGTAGAAGCAGATGGACCCAGCTGAGGTTCTGTTGTCCACTCTTTATCCCTGTGATCTTTTCCTGGTGAACGCACGAAGACAAGCAGGAGCAGGTTTCCAACAAGTCAAAACGGGGGCCAAACACTGAGCCCCAAGCCTTGGGAGGAGATGCTGGCCACCTGAGCTGAAACACCTTCTCAGGGTGTTCCTGAGGTGGCATTGCTGCCCTGAGCTGTGCCCAGGGAGGGGTTTGTACCGGTACATCCTCCTTTGCCTGGGAATATTCAAGTCAGCTCCAAAGCCCAGGCAGTTCCACCTTTGCAAAGCTTTGATGACCAGAGTTCATCAATCTGGCTGGATTTGCGTGTGGCAGTTTGGCCGATGCCGGCGCAGACCCACATGCTTTAAATGATGGCTTTACATTTGAACCGCAATTCTTTCCAATTATTACTAATCAAGGCTGATTAAACAGTTATTGGCTGAGGTTTTAATGAGGTCCTATTTCCATCTCCTCTCTCTCCCCTCCGCTGTCAGCTACACTGGGAGCGCTGGAGTTCAGCCTGCTCTACGACCAGGAGAACAGCTCGCTGCACTGCACCCTCATCAAGGCCAAAGTAAGTGGTCCTCTTTTTTTGTTTTGTTTTGTTTTTTTTTCTCCTTTCTTTCACCGATTTAAGTCCAGCTGGCTCCCAGTTTCCCCAGTGCGATGGGATGGAAGCGGTGTGGATGCTGGCGGAGGCTGCTCCCCCAGGACACCCAGCCTTGGGCTGGTGCTGCTGCTCCTGGCTGGGAAGGAGAATTCTGTGGGGCTTTTCTTCGCGTGGGTCTGAGAGGTCTGTGGGGCTTTTCCTCCAGTGGGTCTGATCTCTCTCGGGGCAGAGAGGGAAGCTCTTGGCTTGCTGAACACATTTTCTCTTTACTGAGTTGCTTCATGGGTAGATTTTTCTCTTCCCTGGCTCTGCTTGAGGAGGACTCATGGACTGTGTTTTCTTAATTATCTTTTAGGGCTTAAAACCAATGGACTCAAATGGCCTGGCGGATCCCTACGTCAAACTGCACCTCTTGCCCGGAGCCAGCAAGGTGAGGCATTGCCTGGTTTTGGGTGTGTTGTGGGCTGAGGATGGAGCAGAGGTTTCTCAAAGCCCCCCCGAGGTCCTTTCCCTGCGTCAGAACCTCCTCCTCTGGATTTCTCCGTGCGGTCGCCCACTGCTGCTGTTTCACCCGGGAGGTATCTCTGAAAAGCGATGATGCTTGCAGATGTTCTCCCGTACCCGAGGAACAGCTCATCCTGCAGGCAGGGATCTGCTCAGGGATGGAAGGGAGCTCTGGAGGAGGTGACACTGTTAATGCATCGCAAAACATCTGACACAAAATCTAATTATTACGGGAGTTTGAAAAAGCCGTTTGCTTTGGAGCTGCAGCATTAGAGCTGTGAGGAAATAACCACTGAATAAACTCGGAGTAAATTCCCCCAACATCCAAGAAACCACTGGAAATCTCACTCCCCAGCCTGGCTAAGCTGATCTCAGTGGGGAAGCCTTTGAGGAAGGGCTGGCCACCACTGGCCCGGTGCCTGAGGGGTCCTGGATCCTTGCTTGGGGGCTGCAAAGGTCTTTCCAGCAGCAGAGTTTTGCTCAGAGGAATTAAGAGTAAAACAAGGCGGGGAAACTGATAATAAAACCATTGGATTGATATTTACAGATTCACTTTATTTGCAGGGGCCACCTGCAAATGCCACCTTTCTGGCCACCCTGTCTTGTGCAGAGCAAATCAAGGTGTTGTGGTCTTGGGAATTGCTCTGATTTCAGTTGCTCTCTTGTTTGCTGTTCTTTCTTTCCATTTTTTTATTGCTCACGTGTGGTTGTGGAAAAACACACGAACAAGTGACAGAGCTCCTCATTTCCCCAGCTGTCACCTCCTTTAGATCACGAGAGCTGCTGCCCAAGCCCCGCACAGCCTGCCCTGTGCAACCCTTTCTTCTACGAGTGCCCTTGATGGGGCAGACCTCAGGCAGTGGAAAAAGCCAGGCGGTGAAGTCTGTCCTGGCCACTGCAGGTGACAGAGTCCCCAGTTGCTTGCGTAAAGGTCCACCTTGTCGGGTCGGTGACACTCACCTGGAGTTGATGGCTCGCCGTCGCGACAGCCTCAGCAGGCAGTGGTGACGTCCTGCAGAGTCCTCTGTGCCCCAGTCAAACCACCTCTCGTGAGCCAGAAGTGATGGAGCGTTTAATTTACACTCCTCTGCCAGGAGCCTAATTTTAGGTGGGGGTGGAGTTCGGGGGTGTGATTGTGCCGTGTTTTGTTTTGATGCCGCAGTCGAATAAGCTGCGAACGAAGACCCTGCGCAACACCCGTAACCCCGTGTGGAATGAGACCCTGGTGTACCACGGCATCACAGATGAGGACATGCAAAGGAAAACGCTCAGGCAAGCGGAGGAGCTGGGGGATCCCGCAGGATGGTGGGATGGGGACCATGGGTCTCCTCAAATGGAGCATCGCAAGCCAGCCTTCCTCGGCAGGGCATTGGCAGCAAAGTGCAGGTGTTGGTAGAGCACCTGGAAATACAGAGTTTTTTGTCAAATTCAGTTTCCTTCACCCGTTGATTTTGATGGTCCTTTTTAAAAAGAGAAAGAAAGGCATTTTGACCCTGTCATTTAATATCAAATTATTGGCATTACTATTATTCTTACCGGCATAGAGATCTGTGTATTGCGTATCCGTGCGTCATTTGTCAGTGTCCTGGCAAAACATTTAGATGTCTCTAAAATTTTTGGCATTTCCTTCCTACAGGAAATTTCCACTTTTTGATTTCCTTGCCCATCACAGAGCATGTATCAAAAATGTTGATTTTTCTGGCAAAACAAGTTTGGTTTCCTGACTGCTTTTTGGCCACAGGAGAGACGGAAGGACTGTGCTTTGCTTTGTCTGCCCCTGAGCAGTGCCCTTGCAGGAGTGGTTTTGTGCTCTGGAGTCAGGTACTGCTCCAGCCTGGCTGATGTTCACCTTTCTTCTTCCCTTCAGGATCTCCGTGTGTGATGAAGACAAGTTTGGCCACAATGAGTTTATTGGAGAAACTAGAGTTTCCTTGAAAAAACTCAAAGCCAATCAGAAAAAGAACTTCAACATCTGCTTGGAGAGAGTAATACCAGTGAGTTTCTGTGAAATGTCTTCTGCTACCGTTAATGGTGAGGTTGCTAACAAATGTGAGGGAGCTAGTGGTGAGCTTGGAGCTGGAACCAGCCAAAAGCTGTAGGTGCCTGACTTCACTGGCATCTTTAGGAATTGGATTCCTACCCATGTCTGGGCTGATGTCACACATCAAGGCCAGGAGACAAAAACATGGTGGGAATCCAGGGGAAGTGACTCCAGGGACATCCCCAGTGGCCACAGATCTGCTGGCGTTGCCAGCCTATGCTGGTGTATGTCACTGTGGAGGAGATGGCAGGTTGCCCCACCCCTGAGCTCTGCTCCCCGGTGCTGTGGGTAAGGTGCTGACTCTGCTGAGGTGGAGGTTGATGGAGCAGATGAATGTGCCTGAGCCCCCTTTCACTCCAGAGGTCAGCGAAAGAGCTGGGCTGGGCTCTGGGGGGTGTTTTTGCCGTAGGATGGTGCCTCTCCCAGCTGCAGTCACTCACAGCAGTCTCCTTTTTTCCCTTCCCCATCCAAGATGAAGCGTGCTGGCACGACCGGCTCATCCCGTGGGATGGCGCTGTATGAAGAGGAGGTAAGCGTCCTTGGAGGACAACGTGCTCCATGAACATTTCACCCATCTTCTCTCACATTCGAGCTGCCATTTTCTCCCCCCTCATGGGGCTACAAGGTTCCCTTCTGTCTGTCTTGTCTCATCTGCTCTGGAGTTCACAGTCTTCTTTGCTCAGTCCCCGTGTCCCCATCTCTGGTCGCTTCCTCTTGCAGGTAGATCGCGGCGGGGACGTGGAGGAGCGTGGGAAGATCCTCGTGTCCCTCATGTACAGCACCCAGCAGGGCGGCTTGATCGTCGGCATCGTACGCTGCGTGCATTTAGCAGCCATGGATGCCAACGGATACTCGGACCCCTTCGTTAAACTGTAAGTGAGAGCTGGGGCTGGCGTGGTGGGGTAACGTGTGGTCATGGGGTAACACATGGTCATGGAGCCACCCACTGTCCTTGAGCAGTAGCTGATGCTCTGAGAGCTCCTTCCAAAACCACTGGAGAAAGGGAGAGTGTTTCCCAAGCACCTTGAGACCTCACACAGGACTCAGCTGCCCCCAAGCGATGCCTGTGTAAGGTGGGAACGTTCTGCTTGAGTCCCCCTGCTGTGGCTGAAGCTTGGTGAGACTGACCCAGCCCTTAGGTCCCTCTGCTCCTTGTAGGTTCCCAGATGCAGAGATCCAACCCTGTAATTGCAGAGCTGGAGGACAAGAGGTCCTTCTCCCCCAGCTCTGACCCATCACAACTGCAGGACAGGGGTGGCTTGATGTCCCTCTGTGTGTTATGAGGAGCCCAGGGAATGCCCTGCCTTGCCTGTCCCTGTCCCATGCCATGTCTCTGCTGCAAACAAATAATTTTAATTAATACAGACAGTGGTGTCTTCTCGAGCAGCAGCGCGTCTGTCGGTGCTCTTGGTGGTGGAGGCAGGTGATGGGGGAATAAGATCATTTTAACTCAAGTCTCATAAACTGTGACACGGAGAGGACCCTGCAGTCATTCCTGGTTGTGGTTTTCGTTGCTGTTTTCTCCTTGCCTTCAGAAAAAAACCTCTGTTCTCCCTAAAACTCATTCAATAACTCCCGTGTTGAACATTTTGCACGTCTTTTTGTAGCTCAGTGCAACTGAGTAGTTTCCCTTCTCACTCTCTCGCTTATTTTTTTTTTTAATATTTTTCCATTCCCACAAACAGAATGTGGTGGGATCACCACAATCAGCTTCTGATGCAGATCTAATTAATGCCAACTCTACAATTTAATTCTGGGTCTGCAGCCAGGCTGTGAAACCCAAACCCTAATTTTTCCCCACGTTCTCTAGGTGAACCTACCTTGGCTGAGCATGCTAGTCTGTGTGGTATTAAACAGTAATGAGCTATTTCTAGCGTTTTTCTTTTTTTTTTTTTTTTTTTTTTCTCCCCATGTCTGCATGAGTTCACACATCTTTGGCTGGGTTTTCCAGTGGCCAGGCTCAGTGATCGGGTGTGCGATTGCCCCCATCTGCTGGTGACCAGCCCAGCTGCTCGTTTTCCGTATTCCCTGTTTCAGCTAGTCCACGCTGTCAGCCTCAGCAGGTTCCTCCCCAGCAAAACGCAGAGTTTACCTGCTTTTGCTCCATAAAACGCTCATAACCATTTCTTTTGGCATGGCCTGGGGGAAAGAAGACTTGGGACCAGTGCGTGGTTTGGAAGGACATCAAGGATGCAGGTGCGGGCTCGCTGCTTTCTGGTGTCTGAATGGTACCCAGCTGCTCTGAGCAAGAGATGCTCCACCAGAAAGGTTTCTGTCGAGCTTGGCGCTCTGTGCAGAGCAGGTCATTGTGGTTTCCCAGGTCTCATCTGGAAATCCAGGGGGAGAAAAAAAAGTATTCAGGATTTTGCTCATTTTACATTTATTTTAAATGATTTTAGAAGGTGAGAAGGTAGACCGGATAACCCACTTCTTTGTCTTAAATAACTTCAGTTGCTTTTTTCTAGCCCCAAAACTTACTTTTTTTAAGCTTATAAATTCACGCTGTTCCTGAACTTGAGTTTTGAGCTGTTTTCTGTTGCCCCCAGTTGGCTGAAACCTGACATGGGAAAAAAGGCCAAGCACAAGACGCAGATTAAGAAGAAAACATTGAATCCTGAGTTTAATGAGGTAAGCACAGATCTAATTTTTATATTATTAAATAAACTCATCCAATTATGATGTTTTGCGAAGGAGGTGGAAGATAAACTCCCCAAGGCTTTAGTTCCTCACTCAGCCTCCTTTCCTCCTCCTGCACCCAGGAATATTTTAGGAGTGACTTCACCATGGGAGGTCCGTACATACCAAAACCTCCCTGTTGCTGACTCTGTGTCACCTCAGCTGGGGGTGTGGGTGAGATGAGCATCCCCAAGGGGTCCCCACAGATGGTGCTACCTTGATGGGACACCTGCAAAGTGCTCATTTAGATACAAGGGGTGAGCTCAGCTTAGAATCATAGAATGGTTAGAGTTGGAAGGGATCTTAAAGATCATCTAGTTCCAACCCCCCTGCCCTGGGCAGGGACACCTCCCACTAGAGCAGGTTGCTCAGCTTATGGGTTTGTGCAGTGTGCTGCGATCCTGGGAGGAGAGGTGGCCACAAGGAAGGAGCACTTGCTCCTCATTAGTGTATTTTAAATATCCTTTCACTGGATTTTGAATTCAGGCTGTAAGG
>QJSC01019832.1:121292-132081 GCA_003697955.1 Calidris pygmaea | reverse complement strand
GGTGTCACTGATGTAACCCTGCGAGTCCTGCTTGAGCTTTAGTTCTGAGTTCGGTACACTTGAGCAATATTGTGGTACATCCTTTTGCTGAGAAGATCCACCAATAATACGATAACGAGGAACAGGGAGCCACTCTGTGCTCGCAGGGCAGCAGACGTGTGGGTCGGTGCCTGTTCGTTTGCAGCCGCCACGTGCGGTTCCTCCCACCCGAGGAACTCGCTCCCCGTTGCTGTAGGAGCCCACCTGTGTTTCAAGCTTGTGCCTACCTCCCCTTCATCCCTCTGCACAGTAGTGACTAGCTGGACCCCGAGGGCAGTCCCTGGGCCCTCCTCAGACTATCCTTGCCATTGCCGACCGTTGGCCATACCAAATTCCGGAGGGAAGCTGAGGGAGGAGAAGCTTCCCTCCACCTAGCTGTTGTGTGCAAGGATTATTGCTTTAAAGTACCACAAATACTGAAATTAGCTGGAACAGTTAGAGGTCTTCCAAACTTTGGGGTTGTTTTTCTTGTTGTTGTTGTTTTGGGTTGTTTGGGATTTGGGTTTTGTTTTTTTTTTTGCAAATCTGCACAAGAACCGTGGTCTTCAACCTGCGCTTTAATGATCGTCTGGAGGTGTTTGATTTGTTCTCAGTAGCAGCAGAGTCACGACGCTCTCGGACTGATGCTGGTCGGGTTTGGTGCCATTCGCTGTCTCCGATGTCAAGCATAGCGATGTCGATAGCAGCACAATAAGCACGACTGGAATATATACCATCGGTCACCGTGCATGTCGTATGGAACACCAACCCCAGCCCCCTCGGTCCACGCTGTCGTCCCATGACTTCCCTTGCAACCACTGCTGTTTTCTGCTGGCGTGTGGCACGTTCCCAATTCAGCTGTACGGCAGAGCTGTTTCTTTTGAATTGGATGAGTTATTTTCCTATTCTTGATACCTTTTCCTTTTTTTTTTTTTTTTTTTTTTTTTAAATTATTTTGTATTCCCACCCCCCAGCAGAATTTGCTCTGAGTGCTGAGTTGCATTGAGCACCTCTGTGGGGCTGGGATTGCTGGTGATGCTGACATCGCTGCCTGATGCTAAACCCCTGGAGCGATGCTGCTGTGGGGCAGCCCTTCCCCAGCTCAGGGCTTGCGCTACCACGGAGGTCTGCTTTCCCCTTGGCTGGCCACTGCCCTCTCATAGTAGCCAGCTCTCCACGAGGAGACACCTTAGGTTTGCTTTCCCCATCCAAAACCAGCATGTGCATCCTCTGCTCCATTCAGCTGGAGCTGAGAGAGCTCTTCCATCACCCCAGACTCTGTGGTGTGGCATGACCACCACGATGGGAGCTGCCTTGGGGCATGATACATGGAAGAGTGTAAGGGAGAGAACACTCCAAAAATGGCTTTCCTCTCCCTTTCACGCAGTTCTTGACTCTACACCAGTAAATGGAACAGCCCAGAGCCCCCGAGCTACACTGCCTTCAGCATGAGCTCTATCGAGGACCCAGATGGAAGCGACCTGATTCTTTTGGATCATTTCCCTCTGTGTCCAGCGCTGCCTCATGCAGTGGTGCCAGGGCCCTTGCTGCTCTGGGCAGGGATGGTTTGGCTGTAGGATGCTGCCATCATCCCTTCCAGAGTGAGGGACCTGCCTAAAATCTTTGCACAACCCTTGCCTATCTCCAAGTTGGGCACGGTGCACTTCCAAGCTGTGCTGGGGAAATATATGGCTGGGGATTAAATTACCTTTAAAATGAAAAAAAAAAAAAAATATCCGAGCAATACTTCAATTTATTCCAGACCTGCAGCAGCCCCGTCTCCTTTGCGTGTGCAGAACAATTAAATTAAGGTTGCCTTTACCCCTGTCCTGTATGGACATCCTCTGCTCAGCCTGCTTTCCCTTCAGACAAATGATACTCAAATCATTTCTTTGCACCCATAAAAATAAAGTGCAACTTGCCCGTCCCCTTCTCGGTGTTGTGCAAACCACAGTCCTTGTCTCTGTTTCCCACCTTCTTTTTGAGTTTTTCTGATGGTAATTTCTGCCCTGAATGACTTCTTTTCGTTGTAAATAAAGCATGCACGTATGGATTGGGAATGGTGATTAAAAAAAAAAAAAAAGCCTCTTCTACTGCTGTTTGCATTCAAACTTGCATGCAGTGATTTTACAGCAAAATATCAGTTTACAACTATTAAAAGAAAAAGAAAATGTTACACAGGAACTAGAAATACTCCAGTCTTCCGCTGCATGCAGCACAACATCCTCTCTTGATGTGGTATCTAATAAAGTGAGACTACTGGAAAAGAAAAAAAAAAAAACACCAAACCATGATGTTTTTTGATTTCTTTAATTCCCTGTGGGAACGTGACCCCCCAGCATGGACTGGTAGAGGTGGGCAGTTAACCTGGTTGTGGGAATTTGTGGTGGGCTTGGGAGAGCTGGAAAGTTGGGTAGGATTCAAGAGGTTGAGGAGGAGTTGGGGGTGGTGGGGTGCAGTCCCTTCTCTGTGGGGAGAGGGCCCAGCCCTGCTCAGCTTGGCTCCCTGGGGGACAAGGGGGATGGCACGAGTGGGGGGCAGCAGTCTGGGTTAAAATCCTGGGTGCACAGTGGGCATCAATCCTTTGTACACAGCCGAGACATCCCTGGGCTCCTGGGTGCAAACATGATGGGCACACGCTGCTGGAGAAGACCACGGTGCATGTGGCAGTGGTTGCTCCTTTGTGGTGCTTCTGTGTGCCCCCTCGAAAAGCAAATCCACCCAGAAATGAACCTCCTGGTGCCCTTCTTCACACCCCAGCCCTTCTTCCCGGTTGCCCCGTGTAGCTGCAGCTCCTGTTGTACCACTACAGGACAACACCCCCTCCAGCCAATGCACCACCTGAGCTGAATTTTTCTCCTTTTTCTTATTTTTTGACGTTTTTAGGCTGAATTTCCAGCAGATCATCATGGAAGGGTACGCCAGGGTGATGGGAGCCCTTGGGACGGCAGCGGGCAGTGGATCTATGGGCTCCATGCCCCAACCCTGGGCAGGGGGACGTGGGTGGTGGCCTCACATCTATGGGGACACCTGCAACCTCCATGTGCTCAGAGAAGCCCCGTTGGGGACAGAGCCGAGCCGTGGAGAGCGGCTGCATGGTGGGTCTGGTGCCGATGCCCAGAGAAAGCAGCAGATGTCACTGATGCTCCAGGTATGGCACGGGAAAGACGGGCAGGAGATGCCAGAAAGATGCCCATGACCGGGGTGGTGGGTGTCCCCTGGGTGCTGGTGTCCCCTCAGCACCCTCCATCCTGGTGATGGCACCCCCTCAGTATCACCCATCTTGGTGGTGGGACTCCCACACATGTTCAGCAGCACTCATTTTCGTGGTGGCACCCAAATGCAGTCTCCGTACAAGCTGTTGCTGAGCCTCCGTGGATAATAGCACTGGGGGTGTGTGGAGCTGCCCCAGCCCCATGGCTGCTCCCACACACCACAGATTTAACCCCTGGTTTCCCCAAGGCAAGGCCAGTGGTGGTTCTTTGGCAAAGGTCTGTGGGCAGTTAAAGCTCCCTGAGGTGTCTACGCTGATGAGGTGCCACCACAAGTGCATTGCAGCTGGCTTGGAGATAAGTGCCCAGAAGAGACCTGCAGGCCAGGGTCTACCTTCCTCACCTGAGCCACCAGTGGTCAGCTGGACTTAGCTTGAGCAAAAAGGCCTAAGTGGCAAGTTAGATACCACTTTGTGGTAATTAGGTTGTAACTACAAAGAGCAGCAGCAGTGACCAGTATAGAAAATCACCGAGATATTTTAAATTGTCGTATGGTGCTAACTGTATGTACTGTTCTTAATGAAGACCTTGAGCTTTCCCACCAGTCAGAAGAAGACCCTGTGTTCTCATTCACAGCGGCAGGAAAACAAGCAGAGGTTAAGCATAGACAGCACTGACTGAACTGTCTGAGGTGACATCTTCTTTGGGGGCAAACTCCAAGGAAAAGGACAAATATCACACTAGCTCCCAGTAAGCTGCAGGATGTCTTGGCATGTCTTCAGAGGACAAGGAGAGGGGATGGCTTGTGAGGACATCGAGCACAAAGCTCTTTGGTTGTGTCATGCTGGACGCTAAGAGAGTTGAGCAGAGAAAATGGGTCATTTTCCAGAAAGGATGAAGCTATATGTGTGCTTGCTCCCGGTGACTGCCGGTGGTGGTACTTCGGGTGGGCTGGGTGGAAGAACGAGCAAACCACCATGTCCCTATCCGCCCACTGCACTGATAACAGCAGGGACAATTGCATCCCCCTTTTCTGCTGCTAAAGCTGCTTCTCTTCCAAACCTTTAGCAGCAGGAAATAGCTGGGGCTTTGTCCTCTGGAAAAAAAAACAAAACAAAACAAAACAAAACGAATAGTTCCCAGAGATGTCTAGCAGGCTTAAAATTGAGCTTTAATTTCCTTTTAGTAGTGTTTTTCAGCATGAGAGCTTCCCATTGATTTTTCTTCCCTGCTGCTGCCTGATGTTGGTGCGGCGAGTGGCCAGCTGAGAGGTCCCAGCAGAGAGGTCCCAGCTGAGAGACCACCCAGCTCCGGCTGAGCACCAGAGCCAGCATCTCCACTATCCCCTGCAATTAAGATGCCGCCTTGATTAATTGTGGGTGAGGCATCGCCAGCTGTGGTCGGCTGTGAAGTCCTGAATGGAAAGTGCTTCAAAAGAGAGAAAGAGGCATTTTGAGCGAACCCATGGGGATAAGAGAGGGTCCTTTGTTCCCCCTGATTGATATTTCTGCTCCCATTTTCTTCTCAGCCTCTCTGAAAAGGAAGGCCTTGGATTGCAAATTGCGCTTGATCAGGACCCGTTATTTGCATGTTCTGCTTTTGTAGGTAGCTTTACGGTTTTAATTACATCTCAGAACATCTGAGTCGTTCTGCTGTTCCAACCAGTTTCCTTGCGTGCTAATTAGATTTAGACCTTCAGTGCAATCAATAGATTCTCATCTCGGTACTGGCCAAGCCAGTCATGACCAGTAATTTACAGCTCTAGTTGTTCTGAAATCAATACAGATTTGCTCTTCATTGAGAGGGCTGTAAAACACGGTGACAGCAGCCACGCTAAGCAGTTGACATGGAAGCAGGTCCCTTGCTGGTCTTGGAGAGTGGCCAGCACAATCCGAGAGGAGAAGCTACGGGACTGGTGGGCAGAGCAAGAACTCTCCTGCTGAATGAGGACTGGGCTGAAGGTGTTGACACTGTTGGCTTCTTCCTTCTCTCCTGGAGCAGGAGTTGCAAAATACAAGATACGGCCAAATGGCTCCTCTCCAAGATGCATGTCACTCCAGAAGGTCATAGCTGCACCCAATGACCCAACCCATGCCAGCATCCTCTTCTCACCTTTCTCCTTGGGGCGTAATTCGTACAAAGAACATGTTATGGAGCTCTCATAACGTGTTCTGCATGATCCTGAGGCATCAGGATGTCACTGAGGCTCTCCTGCTGCACTGAGCAGGAGAGAAACCTTCCAAGGTTTTCCATCTTCTGGGGAAAAAAAAAGAAATAAATAAAAGCAAACTTCTACTATTTAACATTTCACTTAAAAAATAGAGAAGCTCAACAAAATAAATCCCTCTTCTATCCGCTTTCAAGCCCAGCTTTTCAAAAAGCCTGCAGCTAGAAATCTCTTTATCTCATAGGGAACAGATAACGATGTAATTATGAGCTCAGATCAATGGCTTTCATCCCATCGGTGCTCAGCCTAAAAATAAACTGTTATTCTTTCACTCAGATGCACCGAGCTGGGGCTAGCATCTCCTCTGGGCTGCTGGCCCAGTGCAGAACCATTTACGAGTGACCGTGGGGCTGGAGACAGTCTGCGGTGGGGTCTGGAGAGCCCACAAAGCTGTTCCCTGGGGGAAAACTGAAGTTTGGGCTTGTCTCATTTCTGCAGGGTAATGTTGGGTCCCAAGTGGGAGAGGCCAATGAAAATGCCTGGGTGATGCTCACCTCCTCCCAACCACTTCACAGAGTCACCTCCACAACCCCACCGTGGCGGTGAAATACCGAGTTTTAGTGGTTGTATGAGTTCCGTCGACTTTCTTGGGAAAGAAAAATCCAAAGAATAAATATCAGCCTCTTTTTTATTGCATGCTGCATAATAGGAATGTAACTTACTGCCGTTGGAGAGCGGGGTGGTTGGCAGCTGCCATAAATCCCCCATTCCAATAGACCCTGCTTGCACTTAAACTAAAGGAACAACGGATGTACAGGCAAACAGCCGGCATAATTGGAACAGGGAGCGGAGTATTTTGATTAACCACAGCTTGAATATTAACTGGGCGTAATGCTGATTTCCCTGTACAGGCAGGGGTTCCAGAAGGTGTACCTGTCTCCAGCTGACAGGGTCGGAATCACGAATGCACTAAATGTTGCGGTATTTTCTGCGAGTCTGGGATGGGGGGGTCTGGCACGGCACCCCCGGCACGCGGGAACTGGATCGATGCCAGACTCAACCGTGATAAAATTGTGTACCTGCTCATTGCACACCCAGCCCGCCTGCCCATGTTCACCCAGTTGGGAGGGGAAAAACGCATTTAATGAGAAACGTGCAGGTCTGATCACCCCGAGCTCACCTCAGCTACCGGGGAGCCACAGCTTTCCCCTGGGGACTGTGTTTCCAGCAAGAAGGATTTTCTGTGTGCTCCCACGGGTGTTTGGGATGGGTTCCCTCCGGGTGGGATGTAGTCCAGTGGGATGGCCGGGTGTTGGAGTGCTGGGTACCCATACTGGGTACCCATACTGGGCTGCAACTGCCTCTGCAGTGATGCTGGAAATGAGGCCACTGCTTTCAGCTCATCTTTCCTGAAACTGTCTGTCTGCAAAGGTTGGGGTGGGCTCTCCTTGCTCCATCTTTGCCTTGGTGACACCTTCATTAATCTAATCAATCCAGATTAAATTATATGACAGCTCGGATTAAAAAACTCAAAACTGGGACCAGATTTGCTTTAAAACGTACGGTTGCGAGTAGGCATGGCTTGGCAAGAAAGCAAGCAAATAAATAAATTCTGACTAAGAAGCCTCTCTGCAAGGCTAAAATTGATGCTGCGGCACCGGAGCAGCCCACGGTCCCCGCGGGGGTGGGAAGGGGCTCACCCCCACCCTGGTCCCTGCCATGCTGATCCAGCCCCTCGCCTCAGGCAGCTGCACTGAGTCAGAGGTGGGAAATTGCATCTGATTGTCACCCAGGTGGAGTTAATATTAGCTGGGAACAGTTTATTGCAGAACGTGGGCCTGGCAGGAGCCTTGATGGGAGCTGAGAAGCAGCAGGACGTTGGGGAGGCTTTGCCAGGGTGTCACGGATACGGAGGGTAACGCAAACCCATTTTTGCATCCTCACCCCACGCTGTAGGCAGCACGCAGAGGGTACATTTTGGGGGTGCTAGGCAATGAGTCAAAGCTCCTCACCAAAGGTCACAGGCTTTTTCAGAGCCGGCCAGCCATGGTGCTGCCCCTTCCTCCAGGAGATCAGGCAGTGAGAGCCAAGTGCCTGCCTTCAGAGCTGAATTAAGTAGCTGGAGTCGACATGGAAACTGCAGTTGTCTGCTTTGAGAGAGCTGAGCAGGTTTTCTGAATCCATTAGAGTTGCAGCGATAACTGATTTCTCAGGTTTTCTGGCAGTGTTGTGGAAAAAAAAAATAATCTCAACAAACTAGCTCCTTCCAAAGACTGTCAGAGCAAAAAAGACTCATCTTGATTAGGTCAAAACTGGAAAATAAAAGTGCTGGCACACGAAAAGCGAGAGGAAAAAAAAAAAATTACTGTTGGGTCAAAGGGAATTGCCATTGAGGAGAAGCATTCAGGGTATTTGTAAACAGGATGGACTGAATTTGAGAGAGAAGGAGCCTAAGAAATTCATGGGTGTCTGTATCGCTCCTCTTTGTTCCCAGGCTGAGGGTCAGCATTATTAATTAAGGGCCAGATAGGCAGAGCTGAATGGCTGATCGTTATCTACCTGATAAGAGCCCTGCCATGGAAACCCTGAGTGGCACAGCCAAGATCTCAAGAGCCTCAGCAAATCAGTGTGTTATTCAGCCGGCTAACAAAGAGTATTTTCCTTCTAAAATCCAATTTATTCAGATATGCATGACTCCTACGCAGCTGTGTAAAGGTAGGTGGGATCTCCAGGGGCTGAATTCAGCAGTGTCCCAGGGATGTGCCTTATCTCCAAAGCTCTGCCTGTCCCCAGGGACAGAGTGTTAATGAACCGAGCTCTGCCCTCACCTTGCTGGAGTTCAGGCGCAGGCATCGCTTTCATCCCCAGCTGTTTGCTGCTCTGGGTGTGTATTTAATGGCCTGGCCTTGCAAACTTGCTGTGATCAAGTAGCTGGAAAGTTTTCAGAGAAACGAGCCTTTTGTGACAGCTAGGCAGGAGAACTAGGCAGGAAAACCTGCCTAAGTGAAAGGTGTTCTGCCAGCCCAGAGGAAAGTAGATCAAAACACTCTATATTTACTGAATATATAGTATTTATACCTGGGCCCCCCGAATCTGGCCTGCCCCAAGCCCTGAAACCACCTTGTTTCTGCCTATTCCCACATGTTTTAATGCATGAGCTGCTGCATCCCAGGCAGGAGGCTCAGCTTTACCCCAAAATAATCCTTTCCTCACCAGCTGCTTGGAAACATCCTGCCACCCCACTGCAGAGGCTCTGCTGCCCCAGTAAACCACTTCTTGGTGGAGATACTGGTGCTGAGTGATTCAGGGAAGTGGGGGATGCTCAGCAAAGCATGGGCAGCGGAGGGAGCAGGGGCTTGTCTCAGGAGAAGCTGGGACCCCAGATTGTGTCTTTCCTTGCCAGGAAACCTCCCCACAACTGGAGTCTTGGCCTTGTTGCCTTCCCAAAGACCAGGATTTCTCTCCCGGCTTGGCCTGTCCATGGGCTTGAAATGATTCCAGGACTTGGGGACCTTATTCCTGCGGTGGACCTGTGCTGTCCATACTGTGTGTGTGCCCTGCCTGCACAAGGAGAAAGAGCTCGCCGTGCTCTGGGCCCCCTTCCTTAGCCCTCCTCTTCCTCTCCCCTTCCCTTTGAGCTGCTTGGACACAAGGAACAGAAATACTGAGTCCCAGCTTGCTCTTTGGTGAAGGGCTTGAGCAGAACCGTCTGGAACAAGGTGTGGGGAAAAAAAGGAACAAACGTTTCCCGCAACAGCAGCTTTTTAATATTAGCGAGAACGGAGCCAAGCGTGAATAATTCAGAGCGAGACGTGAGCTCAGTTGTCGCATGCGATGGGCAAACGGTTTGGGTTTTATGGCTGCGTGTGCTCAAAAGCAGCGAGAGGCTGCGAGGGGGGCTCGCCTGGGTCCCGAGCGCCCGACGTGGGCTTGCCTCTGCTCGCTGTTGGCTGGACCACCCCAACGACGGCTTCTCCTCCCTGCCTGGGGAAATACCTCTCCTCCCGGCCACAGAAATGTGCAGACTTCCAAAAAAAAAAAAAAAAAAACCCAGCGGTCTCCCCATCATTAATCATCTTGACCCACAGGCTGCTCCGGGCTGCATCCCTTCATGGGCGCAGGTCTCATTAGAAAGCCGAAGCAGGAAGCGAAGCGCATTAACCATCTGCCAAATTAAAAGGGATAATGAAACCCAGAGGGTCCCTGGTGCGGGGGTGCTGAGGGGAGCTCCGGTGCTGAGCCAGCGGGTGCAGGTAACATGTCTCGGCGCATGTGAAGCTCGCTCTGTGCCGGAGCGGCTCTCCTGGAGATAGAACATTATTGATTACTTTTGTTTTACAAGCAGTGTCAACGTGATAATATTTGGCAGCGACATTAACGCTGAAATATGAGCCGCACTTGGGCCTTTTTATATTTAATTGTTTGAAAAATGACAGGGGGAAGGAATTTGCGCCCCGGCAATCTGCATACCTGTCAGATGGTGCTGCCGGTGGTGGCGTGGGGAGATGCTGATCAACAGGCTGGGGACCTGCTGGGGGGGATGCTGCTGGCACCGCACAGCCCATCTACCACCCCACACCTTCCTGCTCCCCATCGTCTCGTGGTCCTGCAGCAGCCACGGAGCGAACAAAGGTGCTGTGAAATTTCCTGTGCTCGTGGAAACGGCTGGGGCAGAGCGTGATGGGGACAATGCGGGGATGTGGGGGCAGTGGGTGCTCCGGGGCCACCCATCCATAGCAACAGCCACCAGCAGTGGCTGGTGCAATGTTTATTTGTCCCGGTTTATCTCCCAAGTCTTCTTTTCCTAATCAACTTGAAACACTTGTCAACATCCTACGCGGGGAGCTCGGGAGAAAGGCGGCGTGCAGCGGGAGGTGGAGCGCACTGACATTTAATTCCAACAAGGACTTACACCGAAATAGAGTTAAAAATTACTATCCTGGTGCCAACCAGCCACAGTAAGAGCGTGGGAGAGCCGCTGTTGGGGGGATGCTGGTCTGTCCCTGGGGCGTGGGGGGCACGTTCACCCCAGGGGTATGGTACCCCAGGCCAGGACCTGCTTTTGGAAAGGCATCTGGGGATGGGGGGAGTGAAAGGTGGTGTAGGTGTTGTGGTATGGACCAAGCCAAAAGCTTAATAAAAAGCATCACGTGTGTTTCCAGCCCCCGGGGGTACAGGGGGGCTCCTCGGCGGAGCGTGCCCGGGGGCTAGTGCGTGTCCCACACGCGTGGCCAGCGCCTCTTGGCACCCGGCAGGATGGGGCTTTGGAGGCTGCTGGCAGCAGGTTGGTTTAATCATCGAAGTGCAGGGGAGAGGAGACGTGGCAGGTCACCTTGGCCGTTCGGCCGCCTGTCGCACACCCTTCCTCTGACCGAACCGAAACGGTTCATCT
>QJSC01019832.1:107623-120174 GCA_003697955.1 Calidris pygmaea | reverse complement strand
TAATGCTTTTTTCCTCAGCCTGGAAAGGGACACTTTTAAACATAGCAATTTATTTATGGGGCTTTTTTCCGCCTGTTTTTTTTTTTTTAATTTCTATTTTTTAGACACATACTTATCAGGGCAAGGTGCGACCGCATGGATCCCCTGGATCTATTGCTGCTGAGATCATGACAGCAACACCCAGCCAGCAGATCTGGGGTTTCTCCCACTTTGTTCTGGTGGCACGGACCAGTTGGGGGGGGACCAGGGACCGGGATGTGAGCCAGCCCCGCAGGACGTGGGGAGGGAGGGAAGCAGGGCACGGCTGCAGGAGCTCGCCCAAGGAACGGCTTCCCGGCACAGCTGAGCACTCAGTCCTGCTCGCGAGTCCTCGCTTGCTCCATCAGCAAATGGGCCCTGCTTGAGCTGAATAATGCAGGCTCTGCAGCGGCTGCGGGTCCCACCGGGCACGCAGCACCGCCGGAGAATGCCAACGAGGCCGGCGCTGCGGAGCAGCAACAGCAGCCGCCGTTTGGGCCCCAGAAAGCTGAAAACTGAATCCTTGCCCCCACCCAACCCATGCCACCCTGATCTCCGGGGCATGTCCCCTTCCCAGGAGAACCAAACTGCGTTTTGAAACCCCAGGAGCCAAGTAGCACAGTCCAGGACTGGCACAGAAAATCTGTTCTTGGTGGTCTGCTATGAGAGAGAGGCAATTGATGTCGTAGCCTCGGGGACCTGAGTGATGGCACGAGGTGGTTTCAGGACAAGGAGCAGCCAAGGGGCTGGTGGGCAAATAGTCCTTGTCTCCAGGTCCTGGTGACTGCAGTTCAAGAGATGTCCCTGATGCTGGAGGAGAGCTGAGCCACCCTGGGTTGTCCTTGCAACATCCCTGCCCTTCGCTTCCCCCTGCTCTTCCAGAGCTCCTCCTGGACCAGGGCTTTGCTAGGGGGATGCTGCTGGTATCCCGTGGTGCAGAGGTAGGTGTCACATCCCTGTGGAGAGGTGGGACGGGGGGTTGGCCCTCAGCCTGGGAAGAAGGAACATGGAAGCTGCAACTGAAGCAGAGCTGCTTTGTGCCCCCCATTTTGTGGTGCCACCCCCTGCCATGTTGCAATGCTCCTATGAAACTGCAGGGGTGATGTCAGCTCCATCCATCCCTGCGGTGTCAAGCAGAGCCAGATGCTTCCAAGTCTGATATATAATTTGTATTCTGGAATAAAATGCCTGGTGCCAGGCTGGGATGGAGGGAGACAGAAACCACCCCTGCCCTTCAGAAGGTCTGCTTCTGTGGGGCAAAGATGTGCTGATGGAGCCAGGATTGGGGTCCTGAGTGGCATCATGGGGTGTCAAACGGGAGTGTAACGGTGCTGAGAACCCTGCAGCTCGGGCAGCCATCCCTCCTGCAGCTGATGGAGCTGCTCCATTTTCTGGATGAACCGGTCTGTGTATGAAATAATTTGCTGAGAATCATTAACCTAATGATGGAGGCTTTGGATAAACAGCTTAGCCTGGCTGTGGGGAAAACGGGCTTAATAACTGCTCTGGAGAGAGAGAGACAAAAAAAGGAAGTGGAAGGAGCAGTGGTGGGCTCAGGGGGGCACCGAGGGCAGCGCTGGGGTTTGTTACTAGCCCCCTAAACCCAGTGGCTCTCAGCTCCATCCCACCCTTCTCCTTCATCCCGGAGATGGGAGAGGAGCGGGAATGGGGTGTGAGCACCAGAATCCCGCCCAGCCGAGGGATTCATGGATAACACCCCAGAACCACATCCCAGTGCTACTCCAGGGCCAATGGGGAAAATAAAACACAGCTTTGGGATCACAACTATTGGAGTTTTGGGAAAACTTTGCGCCAAAGAAAACGTGGAAGGTCTTTTTGGCAGAGCTGAGCTGTTTTCCCAGGCAGGTTTCACCTTCCCCTGGGAGCAAGGCTTGTGTGCACCAGGGATGAGGTAGCCCCAGAAAGACTGAATGACCCCAAAAAACAGTGCTGGGGGGGTGGAGGAGGCCCTTCTCCTTCCCCTGGGTAAATGGATGCTGAAAGCAGGGCCATGGGGTCCCCCTTGATGGCACTGGTGGGCATGGTGAATCCCAGCCGGGCAGCCCCATGTGTCCAGCAAGTGATGATTTGCTGGGAAATGGTGATATTTCAGAAATTTGCTTCCTCTCTGATTTACAGTGAAAACCTGTAAAAACCCTCCCGTGGAGGAGCAGTGGTGGAAGTGGTTTGCTTGGAGCCACCCCACCGCCCCAGGAGCACATGGGGTGCCACCTCCCTGGCCCTGGAGTGACAGCAGCGATGCTGCAGGGGGTGTGTAATCACAGCCCCCGTGTGCCTCTGCCCCCCTTCGAAGGAGAGCTCTGATAAATATTGTGGCAGCTCTGCTCCCATCTGGGGACCTGAACTGAGCCCTCCATCCCCCTGGGATGTGCAGCAACGTGGCTTTGCACCCTCAAGCACCTTTTTGGGGATGTGGCTCCCTGGGGCGAGGGAAGCCTTGGGGATGTAGGTGTCCCCAGGCGTGGGGGGCACTGAGGGTCCCACCGCTATCACCCAAAAGGGAACCCAGGTGAAGGCAGGACCTCAGCAGGCAGCTGCCTGCAGCCCTGGCACTGCCCCTGCCGTCCCGCCATCTGCTTTCCATCCCCGCCGGCACCAATGGCTCAGTGTTGAATCACTGTCAGGGATAATTCGGGGAGGGTGCAGCCAACGCCGGTGGCTCCCGCCTCATCTCACGTGCAGGGAACTGGGGGGCGGGGAGCGAATGGGCCCCCTCTGCCAAAAGCAGAGCTGGACCCCCGGGATGCTCGGTGCTGGGAGCCCACAGCCCCAAGAGTCTGCGGGAAGCAGAGCGACGCCGCAGGGAATTCAAATCACTTCGTGGTGGGAATCAGCACCGGGCAGAGAGAAGTTTGGGGAGAGACACTCCCATTTACGTACAGAAATTGTGCCAGACAAGCAGGTTTTGACAAGAAGATGTGAGCAGGCAGAGGGAAGAGAAATGCCACCGGCTTTCATCTTTATGTCTTTTCGCAATTTTTATGTCTGAATCAGAATTAACTTTTGAGCTGGAAAAGCACTAGCCGCTGATAATTAAGCCCAAAATGCATCGGTCTCGACGTTAGATGTCACCAGCACACACCCATTCAGTCCCCAGCCCTATTATTTTAAATTGATGCAATTATTCATCTTGCAGAGTAATATATTTTTTGTTCTCTGGTGCCCAGCAGACCTTAAAGCAGAACAAATGCTTTAATAAAATCGAGATGGTGCTTCCTGGAAGCCAGAGCGCCGGGCTATTAAGAAGAGGAGCAGGTTTGGGAATCTTTAATAAATTATTGCCTAATATTTCTTTCTTGCAACATATCTATATGATTAGTAAATGTTTTCTGTTCACTGATTAACTTTGTTTATTTCTTAATTAGGTTTAGCACCGTCTGTCTCGTAGTTACGAAATAATTGTTTGATTAATGTGCTTGAATTTACATTTTCATTAAGCCCCCAAATCAGTTCTGTACCAATTAGCCACGCCGTAACATGCAGATCTGGGACATTAGAATGACAATTTTAGCCTATTAAGTAATAACTGTTATATTGATTAGTGATAATGGAGCACAGGCAGTAAATCCACGTTTGGCTGAGTTACAGCATCCCAAGGGGTGATGTTGGGGGGATGAGGGCTGCACCCCAGCAGCACCCACTGCTTCCCACTGGTCCAGCTCCCTTTTGCCACTGGCCGGTGATTAAGTGGCTTTAATTAGTTCTTTCAATTTGGGCATCCAGGTGAGGATGTTAGATTTAGATGCTGTGGTACATTTTTGGTTGATGCTTCCAGCCGGGGCGGGCGATTTGGGTGAGGTGTGCCAAAATGAGAGTTGAGCCCGCCAGCGCCTTCCCGAGAGGCTCTGCTCCGAGTGAGCTGGGACTCGTAATTAGTGATGACGGTGAAATTAACACTTTCCTTTCAATGGCAATATGCTGTGCCTTATGGGACGAGGAAGGGATGGGAGGGGATGGGGATGGGAGATAGATGGGGATAGGGACAAGGACAGGAGAATAAATGGGGATGGGGAAACAGAATGATGGAAGATCAGATAAGGAACAGAAACAGGAATGGGGATGAGGCCAGGCAGGGGCACAAAGACAGAGAGGGGGATGCTGCCAAGGGGACAACTTGGCTGCTGACCCCAAAGGAGGTGAGACAACCGCGTGGTTGTGTCAGCCAGAGTCAGAAACGTGTCTGGAGATGCTTTTCCACAGGGGAGGAGGAGGAGGAGGTGGGGGACAAACAAACCATTTTCCATTTTCCTAGAGGACATGCCAGCCTGTGAGGATGTGACCCTGGTATGGCTTTACAGCTAGTAACACTCCGGAAGAGCTGGTGTGAGAATGAGTTACTATATTTGCTCTCACCACAACTGTGGCGCTTTTTTTTTTTTTTTTTTTTTCCCAATGCTGGATTCTGCTCTCAAAAACTAGGACACAGCCATTACACGTGTCTGCTCCAAAGCTACAGTAATCTCCTGCCATCGGTCGGGGCCGGGGAGGCTGCGTGCTGGCAGCCCTCTGGCTAGGGACCAGTGGGCAAGGATTTGCCATGTGCCCGAGCCCTCCCTGGGCTCCAGATCTGACATTGCCCACAGCCCAGCCACAGCGAGGGGGGGCTGGAGGGGATGGCCACCCCCGGGGAACCCCTCGGACCACTGGTAGAGCCGGGGCTTTGCAGGACCCCGCAGCGATGCCACCCATGCTTGGGGACCACCAGGCTGTGATGGCCACGTGTCCCTTCCTCCCTCCCACCCTCGATGCCACGGCTCTGGCCACAGGCAGCCAGCTCAGCAGAGGGCAGGCAGATCAAACCCAGTTTTTATCCCTGAAAATAGATGTGTGGATAAGAAAGCAAAGGCTGTGGCATGAGACCCTTGCTAGACACTGAGGGGAGTCACTGGGTGCCATCACTACAGACCTTCTGTCCCTCTGTAGACATATAAATAGAATATATACATACTTCATCCAGGCACTTCTTTCCCTTATGAGCCCGGTTTCCGCCAGGCGGTGGGCGCTGCTTTGCCTGGGAAGCCTTTTCTTTTTTTCTTCTTCTCTTGTTTAAACCAGCAATTAACTCCCTCTTCCCGGAGGGGAGAAGGGCGCCCAGACAACGGCGTGTGCTCAGCTCGTCTGGAACACAGCGAGGAGGAAACGTGAACAGCAGAAAGGAGTAATAGTGGGAGCTGAGGCAGGGGGAAGCTCGGGCTGCGATGGGCACTGAAGGATGCTTGGTGTAAAAACCGGGTGGTGAGTAGCTCTGAGCCTGCTATGCAGCAGCACACACCCCCCCCCTCCCCAAAAAAAAGCCTTCCAGCCTCAAACCCACAGAGTTTTGCCTGCCCTCGGTGTCCCCACCCCAGGGCTGCAGGTCTCTCATGGGGGTGAGGGTTTTTCCCTATCTCCAAGGGGAATTTCCTGCTGCAATGCCCAGAAGCTACTTCCCAGGGTGGGAGACCTGTGGGACTGGGACCAGGACCATGACCACCATCAGGACAAGGACTAGGATTGGGACCAGGACCAGGGCTGTGGCTGTGCTGGGTCTCGGGCAGGTTTGAGCAGTCTACAGCAGGCAGCCCTGGGTCAGCACTGGTTTGGGGGTGGAAGCAGAGCCACGACAGCACCATCCATGCCAAATTGTGGCTCCATCAGAGCCAGGCTGGCTGCCTGGGGCAGGATGCAACCCCGGTGCACACAGGGGGACCCCATGCTGTCCCTCACCCTGTCCTGCTCCCCTGCTTGTCTTCAACCCCAGCACACATGGAACTGCTGGCCCGGCCACTCTTAAAAGCCACCTTACTCTCCAGCAGGGGAACCAGGCATTTTACTGGTAATTAATTTGCTATGTGCCATAGGCCTTTGGCACGCTGGGGAATGGCTGAAATAGTCAGTTGCTTTTGTACAGGAACAAGCGGACCTGGACTTTATGGGCTTTATTCTCCCTTCAATGCATTAACATTGATGGGAATTATTGGCAGAAGTCTCCCAGGCATCATTTGGAGGGGGGCAGCCCTTGCCAAGCTCTGCTCCCAGCCAGGTGTGTAGTAGTAGTAGTAGTAACAATAATAATAATAAATAATAATAATAAATTACAATGGCCACCTTCAAGATAAGGGGAATGGCTCTGGATTGAACAGGTTTGTTTCTTTTGCAAGAAAGGAGAGGAGAGCTGCACTTCTGCCGAGTGGCTGCTCCATCTCTATACCAGCCCTAATTCCCAAAATGGGGCTGGGTGAAGCCCCACGGGAGCCACCCCCCTGCCCTCACCCAGACCCTCGGATGCTCCTCCCCAGTGAGGAGGAGATCAGAACAGATCACTCCACTAGTGGCAATTGCCAACTGTTGCCATGCAGGAGCTGCCGGGGTAGGATGTGAAAATGGTAGGTGGGGTGAAAATGGGGATTTTGGAAGGTTTTTTTTATGTTTCCCTATTCCAAGCAGGGCTGGCTCGCCTCACTGTGCCCCCTATTTTCCCCACCCAGTGGTAGCTTGAGTGCAAACCAGACCCAGGGAGAGCAAGGAGCATCTCCGGCTTGCGCTGCTGCTCCGCCGCCCCAGCGCTCGGCACCGCCTGGCACAGCACGGGGGAGCAGCCGGCTCATTTATCAGCCGGCGCTAAATGAAGACGCCGAGATCCCCCAGCAAAGCCAGGCGAAGCAATTTCGCCTCCGGATCCGCTCCTCCGTCGAAGCATGAGGACCAACCCGCGCGCGCAGATGGTTTCTCCGTTCCTCCCCCGGCGAAACACCTGCGCTGCCGCCCCTGCAGCGGCCCCCGCGCTGCCTCGCCTGCCCCAACGGCAGGGAAGCCACTGCCACGAGGACTTGGGGACCCGTTCGAGTTAGGGATGCCCTGACCCACCAGCCACCCTAGGGATGGACCAAAACCGCCCCCCAAAGCCGTAGCCAGGAGCAGCCACGGTCACAGGCTGAGCCCCAGTGCCACTGGAGGTGGGGGGACGGGGGACAAACTGGTCACCAGCAAATCTACAGCCCTGCCCATATGCCCTCTCCATCCATGATTGAAGATCTGTGGAGCTGCTCCCCTGCCCGGGCTGGGGCTGACCACTGCCATGGGGTGGAGGGCAGAGCATCACTCCTGCCCAAGCCCTTCCCCGCATCCATCACTGCCCCCCCCCGGGGCATTTAATCACACATGACCCGGAGCCAGAGACCCCCTGCTGCCCCAGAACTTGCTGCAGGCATCATTCAGCCCTGATGATTTATTTCCCTGCATCCCAGCTGCTCCAGTCCTGGGTGTTCTGCTGCCATCCCCTCTGTGCAGAGTGGGTTCCCCGGCGTGGGCACTGCTGGGGAACCCCAGGTAGGTCTGTGAAGAGCCTCCAACCAGCATGAAAATTCCCCCCTTCAAACTCTTTTGCCCCAGAAGCCAGGAATTTGCAGGGCAGGAAGGAATTCTCATCATGGAGAAGCTGCTTGCCGGGGGCTGCAAAAGGGTTTGGTGATGCCTCGTGGCACCAGCACGGCACAGCCACAGCCTGGAACCCGCGCCTGGTGCCCACCACGCTCCAATGGGCAGCTTGCAAGCTACAAACCACATGAAAGACAAAAACAGATCCATCAATTAGTGGACAGAAATTAAAATAAAATCTCTTTTTGAATTTTAACAGGTGGTGGTGGTCTGGACTGTGCCGTCACGTAGGCTACGGGGACTGCAGCACTGCTCTCAGGATGGCTCTCCAATACTCATTAAGCCTCAGGACACCCTTAGGAGGTACTTTTATCTGTGTTTTAGACTGCACCAGCCCAGAAAAATTAAGCCCTGGGCTCAAGGTTGGGGGTGGTAGCCCCATCGATTGCGAAATGCCCCATCCTGGTGAATTCCTGCATCACTTCTTGCTTTGCATTAGAGGGCAAATGGCCCTCGCTGAGGATGCTTTGGGGTTGGACTGAGTGGGGACGGTGCTGCCCCGTGGGAGCCCTGCCCGGGGTTCCCCCGTGGGGTGCGTTAGCTCAGCCTGTCCCTGAATGCAGAGGGGGTGGCTGGTGTCGGCTCCCATTGCGCCGTGCACAGCTGGAGAGCCCAGATTCCCACATTTATCTCTCCTCCCTGGTGGCAGAGCTCCCCGGGGACCACCAAACCTGGCTCCCATCTGCCTGGCACCAGGGGCACCGCTTTCCCACTTACCCACAGCTGTACCCGCACTTGGGGCAGCATCTCCCACCCTATGCCCCCCACCACCTCCCACCCCCACCACCCAGTTAAGCCCTCCTGGGGCTATGGGGCTGTCAGCTCCCTCCCCTTTTCATGGGGGGGACATGGCCAGGTCCAGGCAGAAACGCTTTACCTTCAGAGACCCTCAACACAGAACTGCTGCCCACACTCTCACGTGTGCCCCGAGTCACCCCCTCCTGCCCCAAACCATCCCCTCTTGCCCCAAAATGTCCCCTCCTGCCCCAGGCCAGCATGGCAGCACAGTTACAGAGCGTTGGCTTTGTATAATTTATTAGTAGGGCAATCTGATTTATGCCCCGCTCCCCCGGGACCTGCTGACAAATGAGATGTTGTATTTCAAGAGTTTATCCTGGGGAACAAATAAATAAACAGAGAAATGGAAACCTCATGAATTTTTCAAAGGGCTTATAAAAATCTTTTTCTTTCCCCCTTTTCCCAAAGGCAGAATGGCTGAAAGGGGAAATATCCCCTCCATCTGCATTCTCTGCACTTCTTTTCCCTTCAATCTCTTAATCCTCTTCCTTCCAGCTTTAATCCACATGGTTGCCTCTTTCTTGTTTGGGTTCTTTTTTTATTAATTCCCCCCCCTCCAAATAATCACAAAAACAACACCAAGACGCCAGAGGCCTGTGTCCATCCTCCTGGCCCCGTGGCTCTGGCAAGCGTTGCAGAAGCCTGTCTCAGCATTTCGACATCCCCCTTCCCTTTTTTTTTTCCTTCTCTTACCCTAAAATGACCCCTTGTTTTGCAGCCACGGGGTATTTCTTGGGCAGCGGAGCTTGGGCAGCCATGGCTGCTGCACCAGGAGAGCAGGTGCCTCCTGGGAGACTCTCATCACCTTCTCTGGCATCCTAATGAGTTAATTAAGAAAAATAAGGGTGAGAGGTGTGTGAGCCCTCAGGGGATGCTTATTGGGAGATGCATTCTCCAGGAATGTTCACGTTTTTCCCGGGGGACTGTGGCCACGCAGCTGCTTCCCAGGGGACCAGGGAGATGCCAGCACTCGGGAGGACCCTCAAGCATCTCCTGGGTGCTGGAGGGGGACCACGGCATGTGTCTCCCCATGTGAAAAAGGCAGCGGAGCCGATTCACAATATTCCCCTCCAGCTGCCAAGGGCTGGCCCATCCTTTCCAGTGCTGAGGATGGCGTCAGAGACGTGAGCGGCGCTCAGGGCACTGCAGCTCACACACACCTCCTGCCTCTGCCCCCCTGCAGACCCCGAAACTCGCCCCTGCAAGCAGTTAAAAACCACTGGTGCAACCCTGCCTTGCCCCCGTTTCAGCTCCTTCGGCTTGCTCCTGCCAAAGTTGTAATGATGGAAAATGTAAATGAAACAGAAGAGGAGGAAAGGCAGCCGCATTGCCAGCAGAAGCTCATTAGTTTGCAGCATTCGTTATTTCTGGGCGCTCTCCCTCTCTATTTTCTGCCCCACATTGCTCAGGTTGGTCAAAGCGGAGACAAGCACCGAGAGCACGGGATTTGCTGAATATTGACTTTTAATCAGCTGCTTCCTGATAAACCGTCCCAGCTCCCCCAGGCACCGAAACCCCCTGGAAAGTCAGGATTGCAGGCACATTTTCCACGCTCTGGGAGGTGGGACCCCCTGGAGGGGCTCACCAGGGGCTCAGCGAGGATATAAATAAGTAAATGATTCAAATGAGGCTCCTTATCCTGCCGTTCCCTGGATGCCACTGCCTTAGTAACCCAGTGCCAGGCAACATCTGCAAGCTTCAGCCTCATCCTCGGGAGGAAGGCAGAGCCTCATGCCATGGCCCCAGCACCAGCAGCTGGAGCCCCCCAGGGCTGAGATGCTGCTGCAGCATCACCCACCTGCCAAGGCTTGGGCTTGAGCATCCCCATCCGCGCTGGTTCCCTGTTGCTGCCGCCGTGGGGATGCCAGGGACCAGGGGGAGAGACACCCCTTTCAGCTGCACCCCCGCACACCCCCCCACCACCACCACCCCGGGTAAAAAATTTGCTGCTAAAACGTTGACATTTCAAGTCACAAAAGGACCAAAATGTGGCTTCAAACCCAAACTTGTTTTTCTGCATCCCGGCTCATTAGTGGCACAGAGCAAGAAAGCAACAAGCGACCCATTTAAATTGTAGATTCTGACCTTTATGCTTAAGATCTTTTCAGACATCCTGTTTACAGCTTTTTTTTTGTGCTGGCACTTCATAATCCTCAAAATGAGATTTTATGCAGCCTTTTTTAGTATTATAATGCACCACATCCTTTTTTCCCTGGCTGACGAGCCCTCCTGAGACAGCCTGGGTAATTAGAAGTTTCTGAAAAGACCTATAAATGAGGGCTGCAGCCTGCTGCCTTGGTGGGGAGGAGGGGATGGCTGCTGCAGTGTCCCCACCGCAGCAGGGACCTGGAATTTGCCCCAAGCCCTTATGCAATGAAAGTCACCCCAGTGCCAGGGCACAGAGCGCCGTGGGTTGCACCCCCCTGGATAAGGCTCTTTGCAGAAACCTCAGCCGTCACTTTTGGCTCAAACCCCAA
The DNA here is from genome assembly GCA_003697955.1 of Calidris pygmaea. Lineage (NCBI taxonomy): Eukaryota > Metazoa > Chordata > Aves > Charadriiformes > Scolopacidae > Calidris > Calidris pygmaea. The sequence continues at coordinate 109,444 of QJSC01019832.1, read as the reverse complement.
CATCCCTGACATCATAGTGGTTTATTTGGTGACACCGGCACTTTGGGGAACACTTGAGATCAATGGCAAAAGTCCACTGGCAAAAGCCTTGATGCCCTTGGGGTAAAAACGCCCTGTAGAACCGAGTCCTTCTGGGTGAAAAACGCGCTGCAGAACTGGGGTCCTTCTGGTTCAGCATCGCTGGGAGCAGCTCAGGCTGCTGAGTGCGATCTGGAGCCGCTTCGTTCACACCATGGTCAACAAGGAATATCTGTTTGATGTTTCAGGAGGATCCCTGACCACTCCCAGGGCAAGCCTAGCCCAGGACAAGCCAAATAAAACAGTCTTTGAAAGTTAATTTTGCAAGTGCTATTTTAAACCGATGACTCTAATTTCCCCCCCCACACCCCTCCAAATGGCTGTTTAGCAGCTAATCTGCCAAATTCTTGTTTCTCTGGCCTGTGCTTGCTGCAGAATCCCACAGGCATGCGTTGGCATTGCTCAGCGGCTTCCTACCCTGCTGCCCCTCTCCTGCCTGCCTGCACCCTCCAGGCATATCTCTGCCCCCCAGGCATATTCCAGCCCCGAGCTCCCCAAGGGGCAGGAGGGGGTTTCAAGAGAAGCCAAGGAGGTATTTGCAGGAAGCAAACTTTGTTCTGGTGGATGCTGGTCCAGGAGGAAGGCACCGCACATCCCGTTAGGAGACCTGGATTGCAAACACCCTGTCGGGGAGCTGCGGAGAAGACATCTCTGTTTTTATAAAATGCAACAGAGAATTGCTGGTTTTGTGGGGAAAATGGGACCGTCTGGAAGCAGAAAAAGCCCTCGTGTGGCGAGACCCACCAACCCAGTGTGGAGCTCCCTGGGCTGGGGTCTGCCTGGCTGCTTCTGCTGTCCCCAGCTGATGGCAGGTCTCACCTGCCCCCAGTGCCCCCCAACTTCCCTGCAGCGTTGGCTGGAGGGAGGGAGCGCTGCCGGGGAGTTTGCATGGCCAAACCCAAGAAACCTAGTACCAGGGAGGATAAAAATAGTACAAACAGTTCTTCAGCCCCCAGCCTGGAGCTGAGGCAGCGCTCGCCAGCCTGGTTTCCTATGGAAACGAGCCGCCGTGGTCCATGCGCCTGCCTGGGGCAGTTTGGGATGGTTCCTCGCACATGGATGCTCTCGCATCCAGCACGGACCCAGCTGAGGCTGCAGTTTCCCTCGGCGGGGACAGCAGCAGGATCCGTCCCTCCCCTTGACTGCTGCTTTCCCAAAATTCCCCGGCTTCCCCAATGTCAGCTCCGGGAGCGGAGGCTGCCAGCGGGATGCAGGGATGCGGGAACCCCAGGAAATCACAGCTTGGGCACATTGCTTGGGGTCCCCTCGCTCCCCCGGGCCCAGATGAGTATGTCACCCAGAAAATTGCCCCCCTCTGAGCCTGTACCCCCTTTTTCAGCACAAAGATGCTTGCGGGAGAAGGATCCATGGCCGCTGAAGGCTGCTGCCTTAATCACGTTAAGGCAGGGGTATTTTCTCTAGATCCTTTTTTAATTATCTCCTAACCCAGAGGGACTCGGTGTGTGCCGTGGCCTGCCGTGCCGGGGGAGCGGGAGGCAGCCGGGAACGCCGCTGCCACGGCAGAGGCAGCACCGGGCAGGCAACGGGGCTTCCAGCTGCCACCAGCACACCCTAAAAATCCCCCCCCAGTGCTAAAATTTGCCAGTACAAGGAGGGATGGACAATCCTGTCCCACCTTAATTACTTAACAATCGTAATTTTTCCTACTCCCAGAGTAGTGAAGTTTTAAGATTCATTGATATGACACAAATATATATATATATATAATTTTATTTTTTTCTT
>QJSC01019832.1:91336-106819 GCA_003697955.1 Calidris pygmaea | reverse complement strand
GGTTTGTGCGTGGGAAGCTGCGGGCTGCGTGTGCGGGGAAGTTCGGGAGGAGCTGGGAGAGCTTGCCGACCCCCCCACCCCCAAGGGGTTAAGGATGCTTTGCAGGAGTTGTTAATAATTCTCGCCTTGGCAGGGATTTTTCGCTCGGTATTTTGCTGCTTTCGAGAGGGTTTCTCGCTTGGGAGAGGAGCGGGAGGCAGGCAGGGAGAGAGCTCTCCTCCTCCTCCTCCCCCTCCTCCTCCTCCTCCTCCTCCTCCTCCTCCTCCCGAGACTTTGTGCAGGAACATCTCGGCAAGGGAAACGGGGAGAGATGGTAATCCCTCCAGATACACCTCCCCTGTTTGTTTTCTTCTTTCGATATCCATGCTGGCAACCTATTGGAATATTTTAATATAAAGTTTAAAAAGAAAAAAAAAAAAAATGTGTGCAGGAAAAGCAGAGGCAGTTGGGGAACCGCATGAAGGTTACCTTGAGCTGAGATTTATAAATCATTTCTTCCGTGAAGGCAGGATTAAATAAAGTTTCCGGGCAATTTGGAGCAGGGAAGCACAGTCTGGCAGTGGGGACCCCGGGGTGTCCCCACCCAGCCTGGCCATGGCCCACCTGCACCTTCCCACCCTGTGGGTGCTGTAACTTTCCCCCCTCCTGGGACTTGTGCTGAATTAACCTTTCTGGGGGGGCTGTCCCTTCCCTGGGCTCAGGAAACCGCTCGCCTGGCCCTTGTTCTGACACTGGAAAGCACGAGGGGCTCCTGGAGCCGAGCTTCATTAGAAGTTAATTAGTGTATGCGGCGCTCATGCACAGGCCTGGTGGGGGGGAGCGGTGTGGGGCCAGGGAGAACTCCCCATGGGGTTTTGCTCAGCTTTTGGATGGTTTTCTCAGAGCCCTGTGCCCGAGGAGGTGAGGCCAGCCTGCAGCAGCAGGGCTGTACGTGCTTCAGTCTGGCACGGCTTCCCCCCTGCCCAAATCTCCCCCTGGCTTTAGGGTCCCTGATGGACAGGGTCCCAGCGCCGTCCCATTGCAGCCCGGCTGGGTGGAGGGGGAAGCTCTGCTTCTTCTAACCTCCTGTCCTCCTTGGGACTACCAAGTCCTCACTCTTCTTGGGCCATGCAGGGAACTGGCTGGGCTTCAAGTTAGAAATCCCTGTGCTTTGGTGCCCCCTTTGCGATGTGCTGGTCCTCTCTGGACCCCGGAGCTCAGCCTGGGAGAGGGGGACAAGCAGGGGGATCTGCTGTTCGGTGAGGAGTGAGACGTCCACCCTGCTGCCGGGGACATCCCTCGCCCCAGTTGGGACAGGGATCTCCAGAGCCCAGGGGGAGCAGAGCAGGGGCTGGTTCTCACTTGCATCATCCCAGGCCATGTGGGAGGACCCAGGGGAATACATCAGAGGGCTGGGATGTGATCTGCGGAGCCGACTGCTCTCCCTGGATTTGCAGTTTTCATGGGAAAGGCAGATCTCTTCCCAAACTGGGCCTCCATCTCCCTCGTGCAGCAGGATGCGATGCTGCTGGGCTTCAGGAAAAGAAAGAAATCAGCCCCCTCTGGGAAAGGAGGCTTTAAACCAAGGGCTGCAAGAAATAATCTTTCTCACTATATTAATTTAAATAGGCTGCAGAAGGCATTGTCTGCTGCTTGAAAAGCTGTTTTTCTTAATTGCCCCAGCGCTGCGTATAATCCCAGATTACTGAGGGCTGAGCGAAGTGTCCGTGGCAGAGACCTGCAGGAGCTGAGCGTGGGCTTTACAGGCAAATTAGTTTTAGCTCTTCCCTGTCTGGGAGGCTCGTGGGGATTAATCATGGACCAAACGTGCTTGGGCCTTCTGCAGCACCCATGGAAGGTGTTTCAGTGGGGCTGAGCCACCCCCGTGCGAGGGGTCACCTCCCAGCTCCCAACTGATGGCCTCCATGGACCTCATTGTGGTCTGTATGGGATTTATACCATTATATGTGCCATAAGGGGACGGTCCTGTAAGTGGGGTGCTCTAGGGTTTCCTCTTGGGGGTTTCCCTTTGGCGTGTGGCAGCTGAGTCTCGTCACCTCCTGTGAATCCAGGAGCTAGGACTGGCTCCGGAGCTCAAAACTTTGGGATAAACCCCCGCCACTCGGCTGCTCTGGTTTGGCTGTGGGGTTTGTTCCTCAACATTAAGCACAAGAGAGAAAACCAGCAGTGTCATGGCTTGCTCTGAAATGAGGAGCCCGTGGGCTTTGGCTGTGGTTCAGGGTTGCTTTGCCACCCTGGTGGGGATGGTGCAGGTGTCTGTGCACGCCAAGGTGGCCTGGATGCTCGTAGGCCAGTGGGTCCCCAAAGTCTGCCCACGCTGTCCCCTCTGCCGGTGCCAGGATAGGGCCCAGCCAGCTGCAGGAGAGCTTGAAGGCTTTGGGGACAATGAGCAGTGGCTCCTCCAGAGCCACAGCCCTCACAGATGGGCACAGGGGACCGTGACCCCACCGGGGACCTGCTGCCCACTGTCATCGCTGCCGCAGGAGGGTGGCTGGCCCTGCCTGCTGCAGTGCAGCCAGCGGGGCTCTCCCCAGCCCCGGCATCGCATCTGAAAGTCGCCAACCCTTACATCTTAAATCCTCGTCCTCCCAGGCTGCTGGAGGCAGCTGCAGGCAGCGCTCGGTCTTGGGAAGGGGGGGGTTTGCTGAGCCAGCAGCTGGCTGGCATCCAGCTGTGTCTCCCTGGGGGACAGCCCCTGCCTTCCTCTCGCCCTCCTCCTCCTCCTCCTCGCCCAGTTCGGAGCAGCCCCCTTTGTGAACGCGTGTGTCCCCTCTGGTGCATGTCTCGGCTCGCTAAGGCTTATTGAAAACCATAACTGGATTTTGCAGACAGGGCATAAAATACCTAGAACATAATACATATTAAACCTCATTAGGTTAAGCCCATTTGCAGATACACAGCATCGTCTGAATAAAGTTAAATCACCTTTTTCACAGGGCTTAAGTGTCGAAAGGGTGCCCCGGGCAAGGATGAGAGGGAGCACAGACCCTGTGGCAGTCCGGGGAGTATCCCTTAGTGTCACCAGGACCTCCCCGGGGTGACCTTTCCCAAATATGCTGTATGTCACCACCGACACGGGCCTGACACTGTTCACATCCAAACGGAGCTCCCATTCTGGCCTCGCAAGGAGAAACTTGGAAATAATGGAGAAAGAGAGGTTTCTGAGCATTGCAGGTGGGGATGGGGCTGGTGCGGGCAGCAGGGATGCTCAGGGAGGGATGCGGGGATGCAGCAGGCGAGGGTTGCGCTGGATGATTTGTTTCCATTGCTGAAGGCAAAGCTGGATCCTGCCTGGTCCCCGGTGCCCACCCCTGCATGTGGCTCTCCAAATGCAATTAGCCACGGTAGCAAACGGGGGAGCTCCCTGCTCCTTCCATAAACACGCTCTGGCTCTGCCAAAGGAAACCCAGGTACTGGCAGATGGGATAATGCTGATGGAGAGAGTCAGATAACACATGTGCTTGGGGTTGTTGCATACTAATTAAAATAATAATAATAATAATAATGCTGTAATATAGGGTGTGTTTCAGCAGCTGGGATGGGGATACCGGGTACAACGGCTGCAGCATCTCTGCTGTGCTGGCTCATTTAAATCATCCCACCGATTCCCCGGTACCCTCTGCCTGCCTAAATCCCTGGAATACACAGCTATTTCCTTCTCTGCCTGTGGCATCGTGGCATGTGCTTTTTAAATGATTCATGGCTTAAAACATTTTTCTTTATGAGCTGTTTTCACACTTGCAAGGGGAATTCATCCTACAAGAGGCTGGAACGGGCTTTGATGTAATTGCATGTGGAGGAGCAGAGCGTGAAGCAAACCACCCCCCATCCCCCCCCCACCCCGTTTTTGGCTCCGCTTGGGCCATTGTAAAGCAAAATACACGGGGAAGCAGGGCAGCCCCCCAGGCTTCTGGCTGCTGCAGAGGTGGGATTACAGGGAGATCAGTAGCCTGAAGGCAACTGCTTTTCTTTGCTTTCAGGGGCTGCACAGCTCTGCTGCACCTTGGCTTGGATTTGGTTCGGGAGCCCCTCGCCTGCCCCGGGGTGAATCCCTGCCCCCTGCCATCCGATGGCTGTGGGGTCTGGATGTGGGATGAGCATCCCACATCCAGGGTGGGGGTCTGGGGCATTTGTGGGAATTTTTCAACCCCCGGTAGCTCAACAGCAAATGTTGGAATATTTAAAGATGGGGTTGAAGTTGTTTAAATCAGCTTGGTTAAATAAAATAGCCCTCCTAGGACATGCTGGAAGCCCCGGGCTTCTCTGCGTAGCGCTGGCTGCTCATTCTGGGTGAATTGGAACAACCCCGGGGGCAGGATTCAGCCCATGGCCCCGGGGTTCATTTATAAATCAGCCCTCGTAGAAACAGGGCTGGAGTTTGCGGCAGGTTTTCATCCTCTGGAGAGCGGGGGGAGTGCTAACAGGAGGCTGTGCAATTAGCACGGCCTCGTTTCTGTGGATCTCGAGGCCTTTTACAGACGTTAATCAATTAGTCTGGGGCAGACTCGTCCCTCCGGAGGAAAGGATCCGTGATACCTCCTGAGCTCAGCGCCTCGTGCCCAGCTGGGCTTGTGGCTGTGTCTTCCCCTCGCCCTGGGCAAGTGCTGAGATGGTTGATAAATCTTCTCCAGGATGTTTTAAGAATCATTTGTTGCCCATCAGTTGAGAAAGTCAGCCGCCTAATTTCAGTCTAAACCCCTCCGTTGATTCCCAGCGAGGAGGAAGCAGATTTGCAAACCTTTTGGAAATCCTGCAGGGAAATCTTATGGGCAGATGGGCAAGTCTCACTCTGGATTTACAGATGGGGCCAATAAATCCCAAAAAAAGAGGTTTTTCCTTTACGTATCTTGGTGGTTTGGCCTGCGGAAGGGATGTAAAAGCTCCCCAGTGAAGCACATGCCTGGGGGGGCATCTGTCCAGGGACATGGCTCTTCCTGGGGAGCCGTGCCGGGGTTGGCACCTCTTCCTCGGCGGTGAGGTGCCTCCCATCACTTGCTCTGGAACACAAAACCCGCCGAGTCAGCTGTTTTTAAAGCCCACGTGAACCTTTCCCGCGCATCCCTCCCGGCGGAGGGGATGCGCAAAGACGTTTCTCAGCAAAATTAAGATGGGGAGCGGCTGAATAAACTTTTCTTTGATTTAGAAGGCACTGTCCCCCTGGAAGAGGCCGTCAGTGGGTGCTGGGTGCTCCAGGGAAGAGGCATCAGATGGTCCAGACGTGCCCCGCTGCGATGGAAAGCGTGATTTTTTTCAGTGTCCCAGTTTAGCTCAGTTTCGTTCCCAGCAGTCAGGGAATTTAAATTCAGCCCCGTGCATCTCATCTGCTACTTCTGTTTTAAAGAGTGAGAAAGGGTGAAAATGAGTTTTCACAGGGTTGAAGAAGACGACGGCGGGTTTACCTGGGAGTTCCAGTTGCTCAACTTCTGCCCGGGCAGTGATGTCAAGCTCCTGCTGCAGGACACTCCTAGGGATGGAGGCTGAAAGGCTCGAGGGATGGCAGCACCAAGAGTGTCCCGGGGTGTCCTTGCTGGTGTCACTGCTTGGTGCCATCGCCCGTTGCCTGCACCAGGGTGTGAAGCTGCAGGAGCTGCTCTGTGGTGGCAGCAGTCACCCATTGCTGGTGTCCCGTGGAGCCAAGGGCGGGGATGGAGGGACACTGATGGGGCTTTCTGAGAAGGTGGTCCCCGCACCAAAGTGGGTGGCTTTTGGGTGACAGCAGGTCCAGGGAGCATCCCAGGCTCTGGATCTTGCACGCCAGGCACTGGCTCCTGCACAGCTCCACATTTCCAGACCTCAGCAGAGGCCTTTTGGGTGCTCAGCCACCCAAGGGTGCTCAGCAGGGTGCAGGACCTTGCTGTCCTCCGTGGGACGAGGTGAGTGAGTGCCTGTGTCACCCCTCCGGCAGGACAGGGGCCCCAGGCACCTCGCCCTGGGGTGGTCATTAGATTCCATCGCATCCCTCTGTATTTTAAAGCCCTATTCTTTCCCTGTCCCTCTGATAAGAAATGCTAATGAGGTGATGAAATTGGATAGTTTGGTCGCCTTCTCCTCCTAATGGAACTCTTGTGTTCGTTAATTTGCTGTTTTTAATGGGCTGATTGTTCTCCTGCGCTGGGGGAACCACGTGAGCCCTTCAGTGTGTTTTGCCGTGGTCAGATGTGAGGTGGTGCTTGAAGGCAACTGAACCTTGGTGCTCAATAATTGCAGAGCAATTTGGAAACAAGACCCAAATGTATAATTTATCGGCGCTTCATTCACCCCAGTCCCGAGCGGTGGCAGAGATGCTTGGGACCGGTGCCCACCTCCCCGCACACCAGCGCTGCGCCGCCGGGGCTGGGGGGAAAGATAAACCTTGCAAATTAATGAGGATTTCCTTGGCCCCGCAGCAAATAATTGCAGAGCCCCAAACCTGCAGGCAGAGCTCTCTCTCCTGCTTTCTGCCGGCCTCGCTTCTGCTGCCACCGCAGAGAGAGGTGGGCCGGGTGCGGAGCGATGCTCAGCTGGGCATCCCGCTGGCTGGGGTGAGGATTTCGGCTCTTGGCAGGAGCGTGGCGACGGAGGTAGGCGAGGAACCAGCCCCCCAGCTCTCCCCCATCCCAGCTGGACCCTGTTGCCTGCTTGTAATGGTGCCAAGTGCCTGGGAAATAGCCCCCACCACCACCACCTGGCTCTGCTGGGCTTTGGTTCTGGGTGCCAACACAGCTCCCATAGGGCTGGACCCATCCCCTGGGACAGGAGCAGAGGCAGAGCCTGGGGTGCAGGCAGCGTGGGGTGCAGGCAGTGGGGTGGGAGGGGTAGGATGCAGTCCTCGGGGGACACTTGCAGGCTACTGAGGTGGCTGGTCCTCCCACCCCAACGCTGCTGCACCGGGGAGGTGGACCCATCCCTACAACATGGGGAGGGTTGGTGGGGCGCACGGAGGAGCGCTGTGGGGTGCTGCCAGCATCCCCCACCCTGGATGGCCACCAGGAGGGTGGGGACCCCCAGTATGCCCCTCAGTGTCCCAAACCTCTGCCGATATGGGGAGCATTGGTGCTGGCTGTCTTTGCTGCACTTGTTGTTTGTAAACCGTAGCCAGCGAGGGAGCCGTAAGCCGAGCACATTATCTCCTCCAGACAATTAGCAGAAGCATTAATGGAATATATGCAAATGTGCAGTAATTGACCTGCAACTCCGCAGTTCATGATGGAGAAGGATGAGCTCCAGATGGCTTAATGATAGTAATTTAAGCCCCTTCTTTATATGCCGTGCTTCCTTGCCATAGCCCGGCAGGACCAAGCCCAGGCGGGGAGGAGGGTGGGTGGCAGCGGGGACACTGGGTGCCAGGGACAGCCCTGGGGCCATCCCGTTTGCACCCCAGCGGTGTCTCAAACCGCCCTGTATTCAGCACCCACATCAAACCCTGGGAAAGTGGGTCAAAGCACAGAACAGCAACTTGTTCTTCCGTGGGAAGGGAAGCCATGGATGCCCACGGAGTGGCCCTTCCCCACGGGCTGCTGGCCAGGGAGAGTGGCCAAGTGCCAATAGGTCCATGGGACCACCAGGCTGAGGGATGCTCGCCCACCTGGCTGTGCCAGGCTGCTGCCAGCGCCTTCGTCCTGCCACACAGGTACCTGCAGATGCAAAAGCCTGAATAGCAAGCAGTCTCCTTGCTCTGCTGCTACTCCAAGTTTACTCAGGCTGTGTTGGCCCCAGTCGTGGTTGGGGAAGGGGCAGTTTTGGGGAGTCCTTGGGGCTTGTGCCCCACCAGGAATCTGCCCCATGCAGCCTGCCCAGCCCTGAACTCCACAAAAGTTCACCCGGTGGAGCCGGAGGTATTTGAATAACCACTCTGGGAACCCAAATTAAAATATTTATGTATAATTCATGCCATATGTTCCACCAATATTTTTTATTTAATCAACTGAAGACAGATGGCAGGAACATAGAGGCCATTAAACTAATGGCACTTTGTCTTTCCATTTATTTTCGTCTCCTTGCCTAAAATAAGACGAGTCCATGACAGGCAGCGCAGGGACCCTGGGCACGGGGCTGTCCCTGCCACCGCCGATGTGCTGGCAGGATGTGGTGGCTTTTCCACTGTGAATCCAGCCCCACCATGTAACCTGGCATGATGTTGTCCTGGGCAGGGCTGGAGTGAATCCTCCATAGCTGGGGGGTTTGGAGGAAAGAAACCCCCCTGAGGGAGAAGCCACCCCCGGAGGGGACTGTCCCTTCCCTGGGCTCGGATACCCTCCCTGTTCCGAGGGCCACCAGGGATGGTCCTAGGTAGCCCCGGCCATGGTGTTCCCGGGGTGGCACTGAGTCAATCCTGGCAGGGTGCAAACAGGGATGGTCAGCCAGCTGGAGAATCTATTCTCCTGGCCTCTGCAAAAGCCTCACTGGGGCATGGTAGGCTGAAACACAGCCATGGGGGTATGTGGGAGAGCCACAGTGGGGACATCATGCTACTGTTGGGCCTCCAAGCCCAGCAGGTTGCCTGGGGGTTGGAGCAGCCGCTTGCAGCAGCCTCCCACCCCCCCTGCCCACCCAGCTCCCAGGGCAGGCTCTCGCTTGCCACGGGCTTCGCTTGGGGCCGGCTGGTGCGTGGAGATGTTCAGATCTGGGGGTGAAATGCGTGTGTGTGTGTGTGTGTGTGCATGACTGTGTGTGCATGTGCGTGCACAAATGTGTGGATGTATGTGTGGGTGTGCACACAGCTCATCCTCTCGTGGGTGAAATCGGGTGAAATCAGACATCCTCCACGTGCTCCAGAGCCCTCCTGTAGCACTTCTCCAGCACGACCAGGCAGGGAGGTGTGGGGTCTGCAGTGGGGACTCACCCCAGCATCCCTGTCCCTAAATCCGGGCTGCTGTCAGCCAGCGTGTGGCTCCCACTGCTCCTGTTTGTCCTGCATCCCTGTGCCAGGGGGTGGGAGGGCAAACTGCCCCTCTGCGGGGCTGAAAGGTGAAGGAGAGCCCGGGCATCCTTCCTCACCCCATGGGGGGACAGGGACTGCCACCCTCTCTGGGGACTGCCACCCTCCTCAGGGACTGCCATCCTCCCCGCATCCTGGGATGCTTTCCTAATTGTGCCTTTCTCTTTGACTTGCAGGTGGAGATTTCTTGCCCTGGGAGTGAGATGAATGAGGCTTCGTTAGACAAAGGGTCCCAGTCAGCATTTCAGGCCCTGAGACCCGTCCAGGGACTTTTCATTCTTTGTCTGAAAAGGGCGCCGGTGCCGTTTCCATTAGAGAGATGCTCGCGGGAGCCGGTGCCGCCGAGCGGAAAGGCGAGCGAGAAGAGCTGCGTCAGCTGATCGGCTTTCAAATCACCTTCAAACCCTCAATTTCCTTAACATGATCCCTCCATCAGCCCAGGCTCCAGGGCACGGCCGGGGGGCTTTGCTGGGAGGAGAATAAACCGGGGACGGCGGTGACAGCCAGCGCTGGAGAAACCCCCCCTGTGCACGGCCCGGGGGGGGGCTCAAAATCCACCCGTGCTGCCTTCCCTAGCCCTCCTGGACTTTTTAGGGTCGGGAAATACCTTTGCACGGCCTCACCCCGCAGCCCCTGCTGAGTTTTGGGACACCCGTCTGCTCCCCCCGGTACACCCCAGGAGCCACCTCCAGCCTGGAGGGGGGGGAACCCCCCCCTCGGAGCATCCCTGGGGCCGGCGAGCAGCTCCCCCGCGGCGCCGGCTGCCGGGGAAGGGATGAAGACGCTATGGCCAAATTATTGGTAAAACTCCAGCGGTATTTTCGGCGGAAGCCCGTGCGTTTCTTCACGCTGCTGGCTCTCTACCTGGCGGCCGGCAGCTTGGTTTTCCTCCACTCGGGCTTCGCCGGGGAGCCCACGGTGACGGGGACCCAGCGTGGCCCCGGGGCCGGCGAGGGGCCGGGACTGCCCTACCTGGGGGTGATGCAGCTGAGCCGCGGCTTCAAGGCGGCAGCGACGATGGCGGATGGGGGACGGCGGCACGGACCCTGGTTCAAAAGTACCTCCAAAGAACCGGCGGAGAGGGCTAAAGCCGGAGACTACGGCAGCACCCGGAGCAGGGCGCTCAGGGCCAGGAGCGGCCGCGAGAAGGAGGAGGATAGAGGTACAGGCTGGGGACACACGCGTCCGGGTGGGGGTCCCTCCTTTTGGCCTCTCCCAGGGAAAGCCTTGTGTGCTGGGGCGGTGGTGTCCGAGCTGGTTTGGTCGTGCACCCCTACCAGGAACAAATTCCTGAGCATGCACCCCCAGTAAATGTGTATTTATGCACTTATAAACCATTTGCTTGTGCTGCTGGAGCACTAAGATTTTCTTCCTGCACCCCAACAGACTGCCCTGTTCATCCCCTGGGGTGTAGCTTTGGAGACTGCTGGTCCAGAGGGTGTTCCCAGAAAGATCATCTCCTCCCTCCTTCCCCACCTTCCTCTCTCCCCAGGTGCCAATAATCCACTTTCATTTTTCCCCTTTCACTCTTTCCCACCTGTGCACGGCCGAGCTCCGTGTCGTGCCTTGTTGGGACAGGCGCTTTTGGGGGTGCTGGCCGGGGAGAGGCAGCACCCTGGCTTCATCCCACCCTTTGGCTGCGCCACGGGCCAAGTTCCCTTTTCATTCTGTTGGCCCCAATGAACACTAAAACCCAGATTTGTGGCCGGTTGTTTGCGTTGCTGGGGTGGCGGCGATTGCCCCACAGGCAGGGCTGGGGTTTGGCTTTTCAAGCCAGGAGATCCCTGCCTGGCTGCCGCCTGGGGTGCGTGGTGTATTGTCAAGTGGGACCGTTATTAATGAACAAGGATAAGCGAATGTAGTGGCTCTCATTGATTTTTAAAATGTCATCTATTTATCCTGAAGGCAGGGTAGAGATCCTGCGTGCAGACAGAGACGCGCGCTCGCTCGGAGTTTGGGTGGCTGAGGGCTGTGCCCACCAGGGCTTTTGCAGCCCGGTGGTTATTCAGCTCATCGCCTCCCTCGCCGGCACCCACGAGCACCCAGTGCCGGGAAACCTCACCCAAATACACCCCACGTGCCCGGGCGTTCAGGGCAGGAGCTGGAGCATCGGCCAGTCGAGGAAATTCAGAAGGGAACTGGGAACGGGAACGGCTGGAGAGGTGTCGGGGTGCTGCCGGGCTCTTCTCTGCCTGACATTGCTCATTCCCTTCTCCTGAGCCTCAGGGTGGGTGAAATCTCTGCTGGGGGGATGCGTGTCCATGGGACCCCCCCAGTGCCCATGAAAGGCTGCTTTGTGTGAGCAAACCTGTGCTCCAAAGCTGGGGGGCTTGGCACTGCGGTTCCCCAGGCATCCCGCTGGGAGCTGCAGCTCCCCTGATGGAGCAGGGGGTGTGTGGCTCAGAGAGAAGATGGAACCCCCAACCCTGTGGGAAACAGGGGGTTTCACAGTGGTCACCGTGCTGAGCCAGGCTTGGTCCCCCCAAACCAGGTGTCTCCCGGGGCACAGAGGGCTCCCCCTTGGCCACCAGCCCCACGGCAGGTCCATGCTCATGTTCACTCCGGGCGAGATGCACGGTCCAGGCTCAGAAGCAGGAGGAAAAATGGCTTGTGGTGCTCGAGGGACTTTTTCATGCTAAAAATGAGATGAAGAGGGGTTTCCCTGGCGTGCTGGCGTGCAGAGGGGTCTCCGGGAGCGTTTCTGAGGCGCTTGTGGCCGCGTTGCTCCATTAATGCGAATTGACGTTTAGCGAAGCCTCACCAGATGGTTCCCGAGCCCAAGCTGTCAGTCACCATCAAAACCCCAAGCAGCGCTCCCCTCCCCGGCCATATGCAACGCGTCCGCCCCAATTAACCTCTGCCGGCGCTGCCACCTCCCCCCGTGCCCAGCCACGGCAGGGGCTTGCGAGGGACGGGGAAGGGATGCTGGGCTCGGGCATCGCTGGCTTTAGCTGCTCGTAGGTGGTTTGGGAATATCGTCTTTCCCCCTTTTTTAATCCGGCGTGGGCAGGGGTTAATGGGAGCCAGCGCAGACCTGGCAGCTGGAGGGGATGCGGTGCCACCGCAGGAGCTGTCTCGGGGCAGCTTCCCGGGCAGGATGGCGCGGAAAAAATTCTCCAGCTTGAGAAATCCCCCGAGCCTGGTGTGCCCCACGTGCCTGTGGGGCTGGTGGCAGAGCCTCGGGGGACGGGTCCTGAGCACCCACCTCGCTCCCCTGCTCCTTTCCAAAGTGCCCGCTGCTTCCTCGGGCCGTCTGGCAGGAGCGGGCAGATTTTAACGGTGGTGGTAATTAATTAAGCAGGGGACAGCTTAACAAGGCGGCTGTGGAGGCTTTGCCACGTGAAATCGTCCCAGAGGGAATACTGCTCCTAAAATCAGCTCTGGTTTAGCTAGTGTGATGTGCGGCTCTGGCTTGCTGTGGGGCATCCCTCCTCCTTCTCCTTTTCCTCCTCCTCCTCCTCCTCCTCTTCCTCCTCCTCCCTCTCCTGGCCAAAGTGCTGGAGCCCCAGGGTCAGGCCAGGGTGTGGGTCGAGGGCAGCCCTGTCTGCCAGGGAATGGCTTTGGCTTGTCTGCATCCCTGTGCGAAGGCGCATCTCCTGCCTCAATTTTAGGGGCATTTTTGGATGGTGAAGCCAGGGAGAGAAAGCACCGGCCCCAGCCTGGCAATGCCCGGCATCGCTTCCTCATTCCCAGCCAGGAATCTTCTGACACCGGGGCAGTTGTCCCAGGGGTGGTCAGCATGGGCCACCCTTCCTGAAGCTGCTGCCACCAATAACCACAAGCTCTTTTTTCATGCTCACATGGAGCATGTCCCTTGTCACATGCTGGGCTGGTGTTGACAGAGCTGGGGTGACCCCCGTCCCCTCGCCGGTGAGCCGTGGGTGCTCTGTGGGGCAGAAGGAGCATTGAGGGGGCTGGGAGGGAGGGCTCAGTGCCCAGCCCCAGGCTTTTGATCAACCAGCTGGAAAATCAAGGTCAGGTATTTGTTTCAAGCATCACCCTGCAGCGCAGCCCTGTGAAAAGGCTTCTGTTCTGCCTTTAGCTCGCTAAGCACCGGCGGTGGGTGCCGGGAGAGCCCGGTGAGGGGCTGGGGCTGCTCGAGGATGGACAGACAGACAGAGGTGTTGCCCCCAGACAGACCAGCAGTGCCTTGTCCCAGCTCACAGGAGCTGGGTCTCAATGGTACCGCTCTGGAGAGTGTGGCTGGGGGATTTGCTGGGATGCTCCCTGCCGGAGGGGGGGGTGTCGTTAGTGACCCACAGTGATTGCTGCTGGGACGGGGGGGGCAGCCCTGAGTGTACCCTGGGTGTCAGGGGTGGCATTGCAGGGGTACAACTCCCTTCCCCACGCAATCAGGGTCACCAGATGGAGGTCCCTGCTTGTACCCTGTGTCCCCACCCAACGGGGACCCCAGTGCCAAAGCGGTTTGTGCTGCACCACAGGCAGGAGCTGCAGTGCTCTCTGGAGGACCAAGCTTTACATTAAGCTTTACATTAAGATGTTAAACATGAATTTGCAATGGCAGTGGCCCCAGTGACCAGCCTAGCTCCTGGAAGAGTGAGGTGTTTGGGGAATTTAATGACTATTGCTGGGTGGATCTGTGTGTGTCTGTTCACACACGTTTCCATCTTGCTCTGAAATTCCTCTTTTCCCCCTGGGAGCTGTGTGCTGGGACAGACCCCCCTGCAAGCTCTTCCTAACCCGACCACGCGCCTTTCAGCATCTCCCCCAGCTCGCTCCTCCTTCAGTTATTGTCCTCGTATCTCCCTAATTATTCCAGTGGCCTTCCTAATAAGTTGCAGCACGCATACGGCAAGAGCAATGGGTTGAAGGTAATGCACATCAGTCACCGGCTCCGTGCAAATGACTGGAGAAATCCTCCGGTGGTTAGATCCAAAATGAGCTGACCTGCCGAAACCTGCTCAGCGCGGCGGAAATGCCACGTTGCGCTGAGAGTAATTGGGAGCAATGAGTTGTGGCTCTTTGGTGGTTAAAGTTATCAGGGCACGTGTCTCTCGATCTTTCTCCTCCGCCCTCCTCCAGGCTGGCTCGGGGAAGCTGGTTTGCAGCACTCACTGGTGGGGTCTGCGCCGCGCGGGGCAGTGGGGAGGGGGGGTGTCTGCGCGTGGGGCACACTGTCGATGGGGTGTACTCCTGGAGCTGGTTCAGGGAACCCCCCAACGGTTGCAAAATGCAAGCAGGAGGTGAGAAATATTATGCCATGGTGTGGTTTGGTATTGGAGGAGCACACATGGAGATGCTCTGCTATTAGAGGGATCATTTGGTGTGTGATGGAGACACGGAGATGGAAGGAGGGACACAGGGTGGTAATCACATAACGGGAAGATGCACCTTGCCC
Organism: Calidris pygmaea; assembly: GCA_003697955.1. Lineage (NCBI taxonomy): Eukaryota > Metazoa > Chordata > Aves > Charadriiformes > Scolopacidae > Calidris > Calidris pygmaea. The sequence goes on along the minus strand of QJSC01019832.1, from coordinate 92,543 downwards.
ACCTAGAGCCATGGCTTTGCTGTTTGCTCGGGGGAGCCCTCCCTTCTGCTCCTGCCCAGAGCCCTCCCCTCCTGCTCCTTTCCCAAAGCCCTCGGCTGGGGTGCTGGGGCCGGAGCCCTGGGTGGCACAGATGGAGGGGTGTTTGGTGCTGTGAAAAACAACTCCTTGTTGGCTTGAGATCCAACTGCCGTGAAGGAGCCTCTCCTCTTGTGTTTCCATGGTGGGACTCTGCAGCAGCAGCTCAAAGCCAGAGGACAGTGGCCACCACATGGGCTCCAGGATTTCTCCAGGACAGGGTTGCCCCATGCCAGCGTCCTACAGAAGATGCCTTGAGAATGGAGCAGATATTTCAGGCTAATGAAAAGTGCAAGATTGACGTTGCATTCACTGAGGGTGCCTACCTGAAGCAGGGAGTGAGGTGACCCAGACCGGTCCATTGCCCCCAGGCTGTGAAGACCCAGCCACTGGTCCTCGGGGCCAACATCCCCTTTCCCTGAGGCACCTGCGCCGGGTGACTGACCTGCACATCCTCTGCCAGAACACATTAATGGACATCTCATTAGCTGATTACCAGATGGCTAATCCCCCTGGTTCCCAAACCCTCCTGTCCCCCTCCGGCAGCAGTGGCAGTGAGGATGCTGAGCATCCCTGCACCTGCACCGCATCCCTGTGTTGGGTGCAAGACATCTTCCCTGCTGCAAATGCTCAGATGGGAACAGGAGCAGGGCACTAACGAGCACATAAATTAGGGCACAAATGAGAAGACGGAGTGGGGACAGGGCACTCGTCCCTATTGAGAGCCCAGAGCCAACATGGAGCGTTGCGATGGGCACACAGGCAAGGAGGTGGCTGTTTGTTTTCAGATCATTGGGAAAGGCTACATTTGTCAAATAAATGATTTCATTGTAACTATTTATTCAGCTCTATTCCCTGCCCACCAGCATCTTCATTTGCTCTCAGCACAGGCATCAGCCTTTACTTTGCCAAGTGTTAGTGCTCAGCAAATATCTTCTGCCTCGATGTCTGTGACTGGGGAAAATGAGCTGCTGGTTGAAGAAAAAATTGGTTTAAAGTGTATTTCTCCAGTCCGCCCACCCCTGTGCTCCTGACGGGGCAGACTGAAGGGTATGGGTTGTTTTACCACATAACTCATCTCTCTTTGGAGCTGCTTTGCTCAGTTTTGAGGGGAGGAAGGGGATGAAGAGGA
>QJSC01019832.1:0-91236 GCA_003697955.1 Calidris pygmaea | reverse complement strand
GCGGCGCATCCTCGGTGGTGCTGACGTGGGGCTGACCCACACCAGAGCCCCCCTGCCGTGCCAGCAGCCCCACAGCGGGACTTGCTGCTCTGGCACTGCCCTTCTCCAGCAGGTTTCCAGCTCCGCTGACACTTGGCAAGTGCCTACCTGTGCTGCAATCCTTCCCCTTTCAAATCCAACCTGTGCTGGGCAGCACAGCTCTCGTGCTTTGAAGCTGAGCAAAGCCCCCATCACTTATTCCTGCTCCACCAACACCCATTGTATCCTCCCTGCCCCTAAGAAATGTTGCTTTGTGATAGAATAGAATAGAATAGAATAGAATAGAGTCTTTTCAGTTGGAAGGGACCTATGATGATCATCTAGTCCAACGATGCATCCTTGGGATGCAGTGCTGCTTCCCAAGGTGTGAGCTGGCAGCAGCGGGGATGCTCCTGCAAAACCCCATGGAGCCAGGGGGGGAGGATGCCTGGGGATGTGCTGAACCCCCCCTCCCCGTCTCTCTCCCTCTCCCCAGGGGCTACCTCTACGCAGGGCTGGAGTTCGGCGCCGAGTGTTACTGCGGGCACAAGATCCAGGCGTCGAACGCCAGCGAGTCCGAGTGCAACATGGCGTGCAAGGGGGAGAGGAGCAACATCTGCGGCGGGGTCAACCGTCTCTCCGTCTACCGCCTGGAGCTGGCCCAGGAGTCCGCCCGGAGATGTAAGTCGGCAGCATCGATGTGGGTCCTGGCTCGGCCCCCGAGATGGGGGAACCCCTCGTGGTGCCAGGGGGAGGGTGAGCCCCGGTGTCCCCGTTGCTCCTCAATGTCTTCCTTGTAGTGAGGGGCCCAAAGCTGAAAACAGTATTTGAGCATTTTGGGGGACTTTGGATGAAGTCTTGGTGACCAAACAGGATCGTCGTTGTGCTCAATGTGTGCTGCCAGCAGACCTGGCTGTGGGATGAAGGACATGCAGGAGCTCAAGGAAGAGCCAAGGGGCTTCTGCTCCCTGTCAGAAGCGCTCATTTGGCTCCCAATTAGGCAGCACTATAATTATCCATATTTTCTGGTTTTCTTTCCTTGTCCCCAAGCAATGGGAGAGAGTTCCCACCACCAGCCACCCAGTGGAGCAGCAGCCCCAGAGAGGGGCTGAGGGTGCCTGGGTACGTGCAGCAGTGGGTGAGGACCTGGGATGGGACCTCCTGGGACACTGATGCCAGGGAAAGGGACCAGGCCACCTCCAGCCCTGTTCTCCTCACCGGCTCCATCCCTCCTGCACTCTGGGATCACTGAGCTGATAAAAATAGGGAGGAAAAAAATAAACCTGGCTTTGCTGCCAGGGCTTTTGCTCTCATTTTGCACCGTAAGCAGCCAGGCGAGCTCGTTAGCAAACGTGGCTTCACAGCTGGAGGGTGATGAGAGCCGGAGAAGAGTGACTGCTGCGCCGATGGGCGGCTGGAGGGGAGCGCTGGGGGACGGGGATGGGGACAACAGGGCTCTTGCTGCCGAGCCTGGGGTGCGCAGGGTGTCAGCGGCATCATTTTTGGGGTGCGTGGAGCCCCTGCTCCTCGTGGCCGGGCTGGCATCGCTCTCACCTCCGCTGCGGGCTCTCCCCCTCGCAGACGGCAGCGCGATATTTCGGGGCTGCTTCCGCCGGCCGGACAACGTCTCCATCGCCCTGCCCATCAGCCAGATCATGCTGAACATGTCGGTGGACAAGTGCGTGGACTTCTGCACCGAGAAGGTACTGGGCGGGGAGGGGGGCAAAGGGGTGGAGGTCGAAAGCTTAACCATCCAAATCATCATCAGAAAGGGTCACATTGGGTAGATTTTAATGTGATTTAGTGTCGCAATTACGTGTATGCAGGCTGCAAAGGATCAAGTTGCTCTCTACAACTACCTGAAAGGAGGGTGTAGAGAGGTGGGGGTCAGTCTCTTCTCTCAAGTCACAGGCAACAGGATGAGAAGAAATGACCTGAAGTTACACCAGGGGAGGTTCAGACTGGATATTAGGAAAAATTTTTTCACCGAAAGGGTTATCAGACATTGGAATGGGCTGCCCAGAGAGGTGGTTGAGGCACCATCCCTGGAGGTGTTCAAAAGACAGGTTGATGTAGTGCTGGGACATATGGTTTAGTGATGGTGTTGCTTTTTGTTTGTTGTGCAGGTGTCTATTTTTGTCAAAGTTAGGTTGACGGTTGGACAAGATGATCTTTAAGGTCCCTTCCAACCTAGAAGATTCTGTGATTCTGTGAAGTTGGTTGTGTCTCTGCCATGGGGAGGGACTGGCAGCTCTTCTGCTGCCTGCCCTGCCTGCTCCCCGCTGCTTTCCACCCCCCCGAGCAGGCAGCAGCTTTGGGGGGCGGAATTTGGGCAGGAGCATCCCAGGGTCCCAGCCTGGTTCAGGGATGCTGCGGTGCGATTTGCTCCTAGGGCATGATGTGCCCATAAGAAGGCTTAGGGAAAAGCTGGCAGTGGGCATTGCTAGAGTATTTATTAATCAAAATTAGGTAAATTATCAGGTGGAGGAAGAGAAAGACCTGCAGGTGGGGACAGTCATGTCTCCCTTCGTGGCCTCCCTGACAGAGGGTGGTGGGGAATAAACCATCGCACCAGTTAAATACCAGCAGCTGCTCCATCACTGGCTCCACTTTCCTGTGCTGCCAGGAGGGCTCGGGGCCGGGAGGTGTAAATAACCAGAGCCCCTCAATTAACCCGACACTGTCCCAGCCCGCTGGTAAATTGCCTGTCAGACGCTGAATGGGCCTTGTAAGTCTGGGCTTGGAAACTCCGGTGAGGCTGCCATGGGGCCACCCCATGGCTTTCCTTAGCCTCGGTGGAGGTGGCAAGCTCAGAGACGACGTGCCACGGCTCTGCCAGGAGACAGTATTGCTGGCAGGCATCGTGGCTGTGCCCTGGGAAAGTTGGGGCTTGGGTGCTTTTGGGTGGCTGCAATGAGCTGCTCGGGCAACCGGCTGGAAGGATGCAACAACGAGCTGGAAGGATGCAGCCACCGGCTGGAAGGATGCTGCAGCCAGCTCAGAGGATGCTGCAATATTCCCTGAGCTGCAAAGTGGGTCCAGGGCAGTGAGGACGGGTGTGGGGGGGCTGAGGAGGTGTCTGCTGTGGGGTCTGGTGCCACCAGCTGCCCTCCCTCCACCCATCCCCGCAGGAGTACCCGCTGTCAGCCCTGGCCGGGACCTCCTGCCGCTGTGGTTTCCCCACCACCCTCTTCACCCTGCACGAGCGCGAGGATGAGCAGCTCTGCGCCCAGAAATGCGCCGGGGAGGAGTTCGAGAGCTGCGGCACCGCCGAATACCTCCTGGTCTACCAGACCCAAGTGCAAGGTGAGGGGCACCGGGCTCGTCCTGCCTGCTGCCGGGCAGGGGGACGCTCCGGCGTGAATTCCAGCGCTGGTTTCCCATCCCCTTCCTGGGGACACCGGCAGAAAACCGACGTGAGCTCGCAGCATCTATTTGGCTTTCATTAAAAATTACCATTTATTTTAATTTCCTGGGAAATCAATCCTCCCCTGAACAAACAGCTTTAATTACTGCCTGACTCAGCTGCAGGGGAGAGCAGTTTGCCATCTGCCTCCAGCAGGATCTCTCCTTGTCGGCGCTTGTCCCTCCTTGTCACCAGCAAGTACTGGTAAGCCAGAGCTTTGCCAGCCAGAGGGGATAGGGTCCAGGGAAAAAAATGGGGCAGAAAAAGCTGTGACCAGGGAGAAAGTCCCCAGGAGGCTGCGCAGAGAGGGCTCCTGTCCCCCACCACGTCTCAGCGGTGGGACCAGTGGGGACAAGGGAAACACAGGGCGAGGGGAAACCTGTTACAGGGAGAGGAAAGGGCTGAATGGAGCAAATGAGGACTTAAATTCAGGGGGGTTTTGCTTCAGAGTGGCTTGGTCTCAACGCAATCCCTGCTTTGGCATTTGAGGTCGTGCTCGAAATACTTGCGCATTCATTGATAGAAAAAGCAGGAGCGTTGCTTGGCAAATGCACCCGTTACTCGCCGTCTCCTAATCGTGCAGGCACAAGCAGTAATGGCAGAGCACCTCCTGCCTTCTTCTTAAGATTTTTTGAGGTGTTTAGGACTCTTTGGAGTATTCAGGACTCGTTGGGGTGTCCTTGTGTGGGTACCTTTCCCTATTGCAGCCACCTCCTCGCACCCTGCCCCAGTGTCTTCCGGGGAGGCAGCAGCACCCCGTAAGAAAGAGGGGTATCTCTGTAGGAAAAAGATTTTCCGAGCCACAGCCCTGATGTTCCTTGGCTGGTTCTCGCTGCAGACAACCGCTGCATGGACAGGAGGTTTCTCCCCACCCGTGCCAAGCAGCTGGTGGCCCTGGCCAGCTTCCCCGGCGCCGGCAACACCTGGGCACGCCACCTGATCGAGCTGGCCACCGGCTTCTACACCGGCAGCTACTACTTTGATGGGTCTCTCTACAACAAAGGTAAGAGGGGGGGGTTCGTTTCTGGGGGTGCATCGGTCCCACCTGAGCCGGGAGAAGGTCCTGGTGCCATCCTTTGGGTCTGCGGGAAGGAGAGGGCAGAGCTGGGTACCACTGATGATGCTCCACGGGATGGTGTGTTGCTGGTTCAAAGGGTATTGGAGGGACTCAACATCACGTGTGTGCTGCCCACTAACCTTGGCCAGGACTGATTTGGGGCAGAACTGGGGTTTCTCCATCACACTGGTGGTTTTTAAGCCACTGTGAGGGTTGGAACCTAGAGGAGGAACCGGAGGAGCTCTGACCCTGCCAAACAAGGCATTGCCTCTGTGTTTTACCCCAAGAAATGGCCAATGGGGTTTTGTGACCAGATTTCCCCAGGAGCTGGTGTTTGTAGGTTTGGCACTCTCATCCTGGGCTGCCTAAAGTGAGAAGCAAATGAAAGTCACAGCTGCACGGTGAGAAGGACTGATGCAGCCTTCCAGCTTCAGGATTTAGGAGCGGGTGGCAGGAGTATCCTGGAGGACAAATGTCCCCACGTGTTTCCTGAGTAACTGCAGATAAAAATAGCGACGTGTCAGGGCACCCGGGGAACACCAACACCCAAATGAATGAATATTCGCAGTGGAAAAAAAAGCGCCGATGAGCTCATGAGGGGATGGAGGAGGGAGCTGATCTCATTTGGTTTGGCTGTTCTCCTTGGGCTGAAGGATTTGGTGGAGATCCATCTTCCCGGCCTGGGCAATGCAGACATTTGTGCAGTAAATATTTAATGGGGGAGGGATGCTGTCGCTCCCACCTCTCGTGTCCTCTGGGACAAAGACAGCAGCGCTGTGCCCACCGTATTGGTGCCAGGGCCAATAGCACGTGGGGATCCTGAATTAAGCAGCGAGTTTTGAGCAAAAAAAAAAAAAGCTTGAGAGAGGTGTGAAGCTTTTTCAGGCAGAAGACACCTTCTCCCAGTAACCCACCATATTGCAAGGGGGAGGGAAAAGACCAGTTCCCCCATTTTATAGCCATTTACCACAGTTTTATTCATAGGCCTTGAAGGTTTCTCCTGCTTCTCCTTCCCCCTTCTGAGGCTGTGAGAGGAAATCCTCCTCCCCTCCTTGGCCGTGGTGGAGCTGGGGTCTGTACCTGGGGTACCCATGTAGCTGGTGGGGTCTGTACCCTGGGTACTCCCTAAAGACTCGCTTGCTTGACACCACAGGCAGCGATGCACTTTGTTTTTTCAAGATTTGCCAAATCCAGCCTTTCAGAGATGGAAATGCTCTGCCCTGAGTGAGGGGTCCTGGAGTATATCGGCCCCCGGTGCTGGCACCCACTGGGGGTGCAGCTGGCGTGGCGCATCCCACGGAGGGGAGCATCACCAGGCAAGGTTCTGCTCATCCCAGCGAGTGTGGGTTCCGTGTTTATTCCAGGCTGAGCGTGTCGGAGGGCCCGGAGGTATCCAGGCAACTGGCAGATTAGCCATCACGTCCCCGAGTCGCACGGCAGGGCTGCCGAAAGCAAATTACACATCTATAATTGATGTAACACAGCTACTTACAGCTTATCTCCCCCAACTCAGCTCCGACGACGACGACACACTGTTCCCGGGTAGTTTGGGTTGTGCTTTGCAGAGGCTGGGGGTGCAAAGGGGCTGGGAGCGATGCCAGGCTCAGCCCCGATGCTCCGTGCAGGGGACACGGGGGACGGCGGTCCCCTCTCTGGATGCCCCCCCGTGGCATCACTGCAGCCCCTGGGCTCATCTGCAGCCCCACGATCATAGGGGTTTTCATCCTTCTTAATTTATTGGGAGGGTTTAAAATCTGTGGCCAGGGATACTATAGCTGTAAAAATATATTCTTGACACCCCACCAGTATAAGCATAAGGTGCGTTAATGCGGGGTGCAGTTATTTAATGCTGGTGGGCTTTGCCCTGGAGAAAAGTTGCCTGTGCAATATCAGGCTGTTGCAGAGCATCTCGCTGAGAAGAGCTGAGCGTGGCCCGGGGGGAGGCAGCCCCGCTCGGTCCCTGAGCCCTCTATCCACCCGCTCATACATGGATTTTTCATCATGGCTTGACTCGTAACTCAGGCAAATAAATGATTTGCATGCAGGAGAGGGATGCAAATCCTACTTCAAGCCTCAACTGCTTTTATCCAAGTGTATTTTACCACCTGATATCGCCCCGTCATTCCCTTTCCCCAGCTCGCTTTTACTATTTTTATTAATATCAGCACCGACCACTTGCTCTGTCCCGGCAGGGTTCAAGGGCGAGAGGGACCACTGGCGAAGCGGGAGGACGATTTGCATCAAAACCCACGAGAGCGGCCAGAAGGAGATCGAATCCTTCGATTCGGCCATCCTGCTCATCCGAAACCCCTACAAGGCCCTGATGGCGGAGTTCAACCGCAAATACGGGGGGCACATCGGCTTCGCGGCTCACGCCCACTGGAAGGGCAAAGGTATGGTGGGCTTGGCTGCCCCTGCCCCGCTGCCGTGGGACCTGGGTGGGTGACATCCAGTCTGGCCACTGAAACTATAAAACTATTGTTGAAGCCCAGGAGAGCCCAAGTCTGGTGCCATGGGGGAAGCCCAGGCTGTGCCACCCCTTTGGGGTCCCCATGTCCATCTTCTGGCATGACCTACAGCAGCTCCTAGCATGGCCAAGGGCTCCAGTAGGATCATCCATCCAGTGGGATGGGATGGGATGGGATGGGATGGGATGGGATGGGATGGGGAAGTGGAGATGCTCAGCTGTTCAGTGCTATGTTGGGCAGCAAAAGAGAGGTGGCAGTGACCAGGGATACAAGTCCCACTGTAGCTTGGTGCCAGCAAGGGGGGAATAGGTGGGCAGGACCCCGAGGATCCAAACTTTGCCCGTTTTTTGGAGCAGCTCTTTGAGGCCAAGGGAAGCTAGACTGCATGCTTGGCTGGGTGATTGGAGAGCAAGGAGAGGTTAAAAAGTATAACAGGATCCATCAGACATCTCCACCCCTCATCTGTTGGGCACGTGTTGGTGTGGGGCTGCAGCATTCTCCATGCTGCTGCTGGAGCTCGATCCAAACAGGACCACCCTGCCCAGGGGGGTGTCAGGAAGGGATGGGCTGCCCCACTTCCCGGCAGAGCCAGCCCTGGCACGGGCAGTGCTGTAGGGTGGAAACAAACGCCAAAACTCACCAAGTCAATAGTACCTTCAGGTTGCCCAGAGAAGTTGTGGATGCCCCATCCCTGGAGGTGTTCAAGACCAGGTTGGACGGGGCTTTGAGCAACCTGCTCTAGTGGGAGGTGTCCTCTGTGGCAGGAGGGGTGGAACTGGATGATCTTTAAGGTCCCTTCCAACCCAAACCAGTCTATGATTCTACCTGCAACAGGTCCTGCCCGATGATGCCAGCTCACTCACCTGCCTCCATCCTCCTCCAGCGCCGCTCCGGCTCTGATAGTCCAGTGCAGCCTCAGAGTTTCTAATTAGCAGGAGGAAGGAGATTTCCTCCAAGCCCCAATTATCTGTCCTTCCCCAGGGCAGAGGCGCTGGAGAGTGGACCCAGGCGATGTGCCTGCACAGTCCCCAGCCGGGGGGAAGCCCCCTGTCCCTGTGCCACCCTCGGCCCCTCGTCGGCAGCAGGAGCGGTGGCAGCCACCAGCCTGTCCCCGTGGACAAGGCGGTGACAGGGTGTTATTTCTCCGTGCCCAGCTGCTCCCGAGACACTACCTTTTCCCATGCACAGGCGTATTGTGGAGGCTTGTTAATTATAGCAATTTACAAATTGCTGTTGTGGGATTGACTTCATTGGAAAGAGTTAAAATATTTAGCTTGATTGAACATCTGCTACCCTTAATTCAGAGTTTATTTAAGGGGAGCTTTTGCTGTTGTGGCTGTTATGTGCCTAGATTTCGTTATCGCCATGTGCTTGCCGCGTCGGAGACGGCCCAACCCCGCTCTCCCCATCGCCCCGTCCCGTAAAACCAGGGAAGAGAAATGTCCCGCTGCTTCCTCGGTGGCTTTTCTCCCCGGGCAGGTCCCTGGGCTGGCATCGCCCCCACTGTGGTGCGGTACCAGCCTCTTGCTGGATTTTATTCCCATCTGCTGCATCCCAAAGCATAACTGCACGTTGCAGATATAGGTGGGAGGGGGCATGTGGGACGAACCCCTCGCTGCAGCCCCAGCACCACAGGAACCCTCCTGAGCTCTCCTGGTCCCCAATCCCACCCCATGCCTGTCCCATGCCCTGTTCCCCCGAGGAGAGGGGGAACCAGGCAGAGGGGAACCTTCTCTCCACACCAGCACAGTCCGATTTGGACACACATCAAAATACATCACCAAATTCTTTCCAGAGGATGTATGGTGTAATTAGCTGATGGGTTAATTGTCAGGTTAATTAACCATTGTAAGAACTTGCCTGGAAAGACGGAGATTTTCCATCGCTTGAGGACTTTAATCAGGCTGGGAGGGTTGCTGAGAGCTGTGGCCGGGCACCAGGAAGGGGTCGGACACCCCCATTTTGCTGACCCGGTGTGGGGGCTCAGCCCATGGAGGACCCACGGAGGAGCCCGGGGGTCCCTGCAGGACCTTCACCACCCACCCTGCCCTCCCACCAGCGCGGGAAGCAAACCCTCAACGGGGACAGTTCGTTTGTGCCAGGTTTGCAATTAGCGCTCGGGTGGGTGGTTAAAGAAATCATCCAGAGGACAATCAAAAAAGTGATTAAAGGTGAGTGATTAAGAAGGGGCGTGGGGCTCCCATTCTCAGCCTTCCCTGCAGGAAGCCCCTTGTTCCCTGCAGCCCGGTTCTCCCGATCATTTTCTTCTCCCAGGAACTAATTTTGGGGAAAAAGCCGTGCCCTCTCACAGCCTTGCCCACAGCTGCGGGTACCAGGGAGGGGGGGGGAGGAATTTTCCTTCCCCCCACCCCATCCCCAGCCCCGGCATGGAGCCCACAGAGGCTGCGGGCACCATGAAACCCCCGTTTGGTTCCGTGACATTAATTTTACGATATCCCTGGAGTGGTTCCAAAGCAAAGTTTTATGTGATATGATTACACAAGGTGAATTGTCCTGTATCTGTTTAATGAAACAGATACTGTGTTTAATGATTCTTTGGGGAATTAAATACAGTTAAGCTATTAATCAGGCATTGGTTTCTGGGGGAGGACATGAGGAAGAGGCAGATACCCAGAGCTTTTATGCATCATAAGACAGATGTATACAGCACTGCCAGGAGAGTTGTGGCTTATTATTGATGTTTCATTATCCCTTTTATCACCTGATTTTTATAGGAGGATCAATTAGTGAGAAGGATAATTGAAAGATTTCGGCAGGAGGCGCAGGTGGTGGCCCTGGGGCGGGGGGACGCGGGGGACAGAGGGGACACCCACTAAACGGTGTCCTCTGCTCCTTCCAGAGTGGCCGGAGTTCGTGGCCAACTACGCGCCGTGGTGGGCGACCCACACCCTCGACTGGCTGCGCTACGGCAAGAAGGTGCTGGTGGTGCACTTCGAGGACCTGAAGCGGGACCTCTTCGTCCAGCTGCAGCGGATGGTGGGGCTGCTGGGCATCGCCGCCTGCGAGGACCGGCTGCTCTGCGTGGAGGGACAGAAGGACGGCAACTTTAAGCGATCCGGCTTGAGGAAATTGGAGTACGACCCTTACACCCCCGAGATGAGGAAGATGATCAGCGGCTACATCAAAACGGTGGACACGGCTCTGAAACTCCGAAATCTGTCGGGGGTCCCGGATGACTACTACCCGAGATGATGGTGATGACGGCGGGGGGGACTTGACCCTGCGTGGCAAGGAAAGGCTCGGTCTCCCCGGCCTCTGCCTACTTCCACCCAGTGGGTGGCTTTTCTCTTAATTCTCCATCTTGCTGCTATTAGCTGTTGATCAACTCCCTGCATGAGCAACGAACGGTCCCCAGCCATCGCTGAGCTTGCTTGGCCAGTGCCGATGTGGACCCGGGCATCACCCCCAAAGGGGATGTGGGTGCCTTCCCCGCTGCAGGGTTCCTGCTCCATCCCGCTCCTGTTTTGGCTACCACAGCCCTCCGTGGCAACGCAGTGGGCTATTTGTGCCTGTCCCTTTGGGCTGGTGGGGATGCTGTGTTGCTCGTGCCATGCCTGATGCAACCCCCCCAGCACCGGCAACGCTGCCGTGGTGCTGCAGGAGCTGAGCTCCCCTGGGGTGGGTATCCCCAAAGTCCCTTTGCCCCTTGGCCAGCCCTGGAAGGTCCTGGGATGGAGCCCATCAGCCTTCCCAAGGGAGGAGAGACTGGGGGTGGTTGGCACCACGTGGTGTTGGGGTGATGGACCTGTTGGGGTGATCCACAGGGTGATGCTCCTGTGGATCCCAGTGGGAGCTCTGGAAATCAGGAAGGCTGTGCTGGGGAGAGTGATGCCTCTGAATGAGGTGGTTGTGTCCCCGCCCCGTGCACCAACCTTTGGCTCCGTGGGGACCCTCCCTGGGCCTGGAGACTGGGGGGTCCCTGGGGTGAGGCTGGTGTCCCCAGCCACAACATCGGGCAATGTTACTGCTCCAGCCCTGGTGACCTGGGGGACGCCTGTGACCCCCACTTGTGGGGCTGTGGGTGGAAGCCACCCCCAGGTGTGTGGATGATGCTCAAGAGGGGGACATTGGTCCTGGACAGAGGAGCTTACGGGACCCACAGGCTCATCCGTGCCTCATTTCCAAAGCTGATGAGCCAGAACAGCCCCTCCAGAAGCAGTTTTTGGAGTCCACAAGGTCCATGAAACCCACACATAGCGGGGAGAAAATCCCAGGGCTGAGCTTTTAGGTGTCCCCAGACCCGCAATGGGTCGCCCCCTCCCCATGCCCACACTCTTGCCCGCTGCCTCCCAACGAGCAAGCGAAACCAAAGGATCTCCGTGCCCGTGGGGAAGGTGCCCCTTGCCAGGCTGGCTTTGTGCAGAGCTGCATGCGGTCCCCAGCCCATCCCCATCCTGGCTTTGCCGCAAACAAGTTCCCCCCCCAGTCCCTCCTTTCAACCTGCAAGTCCCCTTTGGATGTAGGTGCAAAAGCCATATATTGTACGCAGCCTTTTCTAGAGTTAGGTATTTAACGGTTGGCTTTTAACTCTTGATCTTGATAGAAAGACGTGCACAGGTCGGAATCTAGAGACGCCGCTCGATCTATATTCAAAGAGAGAAGAAAACTCCACAGTGAAAAAAGGAGAATTTAAATAAATTATATTTTTCTAACGTGCGTGCAGAGCGGACATGGGCAGCGATGCTAGGGCTGGGGGGGGGGTGCTCCTGGTCCCCCTTTCTTTGCACGGAGGTGGGTGAATGTGTTTATAAGGAGAAGCTGCCCTGTTTTTAACTCTTCCCTTGACAAATGGCTGGAGGTTTTCTAGCAGAGGGGGTGAGCCCTGTCCTGGCAGTGGGGATCAAGCTGACCCCACGCTCCCTCTCTCGCTGCGGCCCGGGGGCTGCCTACCTCGGTCAGAACAAATCCTCAGGTCAATCCAGCTATTAAAGGAGAGTTTTTGTTGCTATTCTGCCTTCCCGTGTGTTTGTGGGGCTGCCTGAGCACCCCGGCACCCCCCACCCATCCCAGACCAGGGGCTGGATGCCCCCCCGGGACGTGGAAGCAACTGGTGGCGGCTCCTCTACCCCCAAGCTTTAATCACCTTAATGCCATTCCCACATTTAAACCACTGACAACGCAGCCAAAGCGGCTCCTTCTTGGGAGTTTCATTACCTTTATAGTGTCCTTAAAGACAGGTTTATTCCGGTCCTTGGTGGGAGCAGGGAGATTTACTGCGGGCTTTATTCCCGTTGCCTCCCATCCTTCCTCGGCTCCGGAGCAAGAGCAGGCTCAGTGCGATTTATTCCTTTTCTCTTGGCCGATCGCCTTCTTATATGGAATTGGTGAAATCCCCATTTTTAGTTTGTGGTTTTTTTTTGTTTGTTTGTTTGTTTTTTAACAGCGTTGGATTTTCAGCAATTGAGGCACACGCTGGGTGTGATTTGTTCTGCCAGGCATTGTCTGAGGAAGAGGCAGCATTCCCTTCCTCCCCTCGGAAGTAATTAAACCCCAAAAGCCAATTAATCTCCGAGATAAAACAATTAAGAGATGACATCGCGTGCAGCCAACATGCTCGGGGGCCTGGGCTGCAGCTTGTAAGGCGGCAGGGGAGGCGTGGGGAGCAGGGATGGGGGCTGCCCCCAGCATGGGAACCCCCCCAGCTTGGGGACCACCCCCATCCACACAGCCTGGGGGACACCAGGGGACATCCCTGCCTCCACCAAACCCCTTCAGAGCCTGTAGCAAAAGGACAGAGGGAATTCCCTGAGCTCCAGCACTATCAGCTTATCTCTCGGCGGGGGGGGGGGGGGTTCCCCCCTGTGGCTTTAAAGATCACTGAAGTTTAATGCCTTTATTACACCGCAGTTGGGTTTTTTTGGGCTGGTTTGGTTTTGATTTTTTTTTTTTGCAATGAAATGGAGCAATTGGAAGTCATTACCTCCCCCTAAGTGTGTGTGGCACATGTGGCTGCACACGCACCCCCGGCTTACAAGGGTCCATGCCTTCGCCTCGATCCCAACTAACGAAGGAGCAGCAATCACCATCCTGCCAGCAGCTGCTCTCCCCGCAAGCAGAATCCGGAGGTTTATGGTTTATTTTATTTTTATTTATTAAATGCCGGGCTATTTTTTTACCACGTGGCACTGGCGTGTAATAATAAAATTTATATTCCCCCCTGGAGAGAGAAACCAACCATCCTTTCTGCATCATTTTCACATGCAAAGCTCTTGACATGTAATAGCCTCCCTGCTCGGCTGCCTCCGTAATGCCATTAGCCCGGCTCGTTGGAGAGCACCGAAACGTGCAGGCAGGGCAGGCAACCCGCAGCATTTCCACTGTGATTTTTTCAAAAGTAGCAAATCTTTCTGCTTGACTCAACCTCGGCGAGCCCCAAGCATCCCCAGGCGGGAGCAGCCAGCTCTCCTTGGCCCCAGCGTGGGCCTGGGGCCTGCTGGGGGGTGACCTTGACCACCCACCCCCAGCTTCCTGCGTTAAAAAAATCATCTTTTTTTTTTTTTTTTTTTTTTTTTTTCTGCAGTCTCTCATCCCTGGGAGCGTTTTCCTGCCTCCCCGGTCCTGCGCTGGTGGAGGCTGCAGCATCCTCCCTCCCGGGCTGGATGGGTTACTCAGCTGTTGCCCTGGCAACGGCGTCTGCACCAAAACTCCCTGCATTTTCCCCGTTTCCATGTGGGTTTTGCGCTCAGCAGACGGGTCCCTGTGATGGAGGAGATGATGCTGGAGGGGCTGATGCTGGAGACCAGCTCAGGCCCATGTTCCCTTCCCCAACCTTTCGGGTTGAATTCAGAGGATTCTAGGCAATGATCCCAGTGATGCAAATGATGCTGGGGGGCTCAGAGGAGCTCATAGGGGTCTTCCCTTCCTCACAAATTAAATCACACATGAAATTCACTCTGCTGTTTAAATGAGAGGGAAATAACCCACCTCGGCAGCATAATACAGAATCCACAACAGCACTTTTGCAAAAGCTCTATAATGCAGGGGAGACGCGAGTTATAAATCTGAGCAGCAGTAATATTCATCCCCTACAAAAGAAGCATGTTTATTTATTGGTTTTACTATTTTCCGTAAAATTTACTGTGGACAATCTGCCTGAATGCAGCAGAGATAATTTAAGCATGGCTCCAACCCACCTGGCATTATGGAAAGGGAAAGGGTAACATGTTTAAACTCTTTTTTTTTTTTCTTTTCCTTAATGCCAATTCTAAATAAAAGGCATGATTTATCGGAGAAGGAAAGCACAGCTTTATTTCAGGGCCGTGACAGCTAATTGAAAAAGAAGAGTCATTAAGGAAGGTAATGTGTTCCACAGAAATGATTTTTGGAATATTCTGGAGTAGTTTCTCAGCCGTGCGTGTGAAATGAGACCCAGCCCCAAAGTTACAGGGCCCTGTGAGCAATGGGTAATTAGAGAGAGGGGGCAAGGAGAGGCTTGAAGTGGGTTTGGCGTGTCGAGAGGATGCACAGGACGAGGACCAGTCCTGCCACATGCTCCTGGAGTGCTGCGGCACCATCACTGGGGTCTGGGGATGCTGAGACCCACAGCACATGGGGCACATGGGACCCCAATGGGCTTGGGAGAAGGGGTTGGGAGAAGTAGAATGGCTGTGGCTGGGGAATGGGGTCCTGGGGTCCTGGGCTTGGGGGGGGGGGGTGTCAGCATCTCAGTTATCCCTGCTACTCCTCTCTCCCAGCCATCCCTGACTTACTCTAAAATCACCATCCCCACAACAGCCTTAATTGCAGCTCTCATGGGGGGTGATGGTGGCTCTGGATCCCATTCACCCCTTGACTCTCAGGTGCTAAACCCAGGTGCACCCCCCACCAGTTACCAATTTCACTGATTTCTGCCCCAAAAAGGGCTACACCGTGCTGGCAGAGAGCGGGGCTGGCGGTGCCACCCAGCCCTGGAGCTGCAGCTCCCGCTGAGCCCCTTCCCTGGACGCTAATTACATTTTTTCACACGTCGCCCTTGAGCTGGCCACGGTGTCATTAGCCTCCTGCCGGCATTAATCAAGAGGACGGTGTTAATTCATAGCTAAGGACGTCTCCCAGCTGAGAGGCAAATCTCTCAGTCCCTGCAGGAGTGGGATGGACCAGGGTCAGCGGGACGCCTCCAAGAACCCACAATTTAATATATTGGACCTTCCCATCACCGCTGGGGACTGCAGCCCACACGGCAGGGTGAGCTTCCCTCCCCTGAATGAACAAAACCTCTGGCACAGCAAAAAAAAAAGAAAAGGAGAGCTGAAAGGCTGCATTTTCACCCGCTCTACGAGATGCTGGGGGATGCCTGTGGTATTTAGGTGATATCAGAGGAGTTAGGGCAATATCGAGCCTCATTTCTTTGCCAAAAGGGAAAGAAAAATCTGGCTGAAGAGGCTCGTGCACACTGAGCGGTTCCGCTGGTGAATTTTCATTCTGAGGTTTTCTACCCTGTTTCTGTTTTGTATATATGCATTTTTAATGCGCTCTGTTTGATCTGTTTGCTGCCTGCCTCGATGGGCGACACGGGAACAGAACTCACCGATATTCCCCGGGGAGGCTCATTCGATGCCTGGCAGGTTACAGGGTCCAGTGAGCAAAACTCAGGTGGTTTTATCAATTTTTTTCCCCATTTCATCCCAAACCCAGCTGGGATGGGGGGGAACCAGCAGTGGGAGGGGATGGAGCAGCAACACGCTGCTTGTCCCGGGGTGTCTGGATGGATGTCAGGATGCAGGGGGGCAGAACCCACTGGGGTGCAGGAACCAACCCCCTCCCCACTGCCCCGCCCCCCCAAACCAACCTCAGGGAGGGAGTTTGTTTGGGGGGGGATTGTGAGGTGCAGGAGGCGATGGGGGAGCCATCCTCCACCGGGCCAGGTGCAGCAGAGACCCAGCTCAGCCCTGGCATTAATAATTCCTCTTTCAAATGAGTATAACAGAGCGTTTGCCAGATCTTATCTGACAGAGAACACGCCGGGCTGACACGAACCCAGGGAAGATGCTGGCGGCAGCTCGGTGCACAGAGTAACGAAGCAGGCTTGGGGGGGGGAACAAACACCGGCCCCCACTGCCAGGCTCGGCTCCATATGGGGGAAAAGATGCTTTTTCAGCTGCTTTTTTGCACAGATGCCTTTTCCCCACCCTCTAAAGAGCCGTTTGGCCTCTTCAGGGACAAATTAAAGGGGGAAACCCACGGGGAGCATCTTTGGAAGACCTCCCACACGAGGGGCTCGGAGCTCCCATCCTCACCACGCTCCCATCTCAGTCTCTGGCTCCTGGCCATAAAGCCCCAGCCCCACATTCTTGTGGCCGCCCCCCCCCCCCGCTTTCCTGCCATCCAAAAATTCAATGTGTGGGATGAGGAATCCACACGAGGAAGTGGCTGCTCACTGAAAAACCCTGGGATCCTTCCTGCTCCACGCGACGAGCTTGAGCACGTACTGGGGGTATTTGTATGTAAAACAGGTTTTTTATTGAATAGGCAAACAGCTACAAAGACGAACTCAAATATTAGGTTTCCCAAGCTGTCATTATAACGATGATTTAACCCAAGGTTATGTACCAAGTCATCACTTTTTTTTTTTTCTTTTTGAAAGCTGTTTGCAGAAATAATAGACGGGTTTGCAAGATCCAGCCACAAAAATTAGTGAGGAGCATCCCTGCTCCAGAAGCATCACATTGCTGGACCAAGGGGCAATGGCACTGGGTCCTGGGGGGACACGAGCTGCCTAGCTCCCCCCATCCCATGCACTTTGCTGCCCCCAAACCCACCCCAGCACAGGGACTGGCAAGCCCAGATGTTCCAGCTGTTCCTGCCCCAGCTCTTTAGCTGCCCCGAACCCCGAGCCCAAAAAGCATCAGTGGCTGCTGGCTCTGGGGTCCTCCCTGTCCCCCAAAGGTGTCCTGGGCTCCTCCTCTCCCTCTGCTAGTTTTACATGTCCCCCTCACCTCCTCCCTGAGTGGCTGTCTGTCCTTCTGCCCTGTCTGACCGCTACTAGGAACCCTGTGAACCTTTCAGCAGGTAATTAAATACTGTGTAATGTGAGCGAGGGGAGCTCCCTCCCACTGCCAAAGCCTTCCTCCCCTGCAGCCTCCTCGGTGACAGCATCTTCCAAGGCTGTGACCCATGCACAGCTTTTAGGGGAGAAAAAAAAAAAAAAAAAAGGCAAATCATTCCTGCAGGAGGCTCGGCACTGTGAGCAGCCCCGGGCTCGGCCATGGCACGCCGTGTGGCCCATGGATGGGGCATGTGTCCCTGGGGAGGCAGCTGGCACAGCCTCAGCCCCCGGGAGATGCCTGTGGCTGGGGGCTGGGTGCCCTGCAGCCACCCCGTGTTATTGAGAGCAGCACCCAACAGGTGGCAGTCACCAATCTGCCATTAATTTCCCTTATTATCCTCGTCCCCACCATTGCGTGCCCCTTCTGGGCTCAGGCTGGATGCCCTTTATTTTTCAGGATAAATCCCGCCCCAACTCTGCACCCCACTTTTAGCAGACCGGGGCTGCAGCATCCCCTGCAACACCGGTGAGGACGGCCACCTACTGCCCAGGTGTGGGGGACATATATACCCCAGCACACACCGTCTGGCACCAAAACCGCAGCCAAACACACCGGATCCGTCGGCAGCCCCATCCCGAGGGGGATGCAGGCAGTGCCAGGGGTGGGCAGGGATGCTGCGGGCAGGGATGCTGCGGGCAGGGATGCTACAACATCCCTCTACGCCTGTGTGATGGTTCAGGGGCGCCCCGACAGCTTCTCGGGGTGCAGGCGCTCCCCTCTCACCCCATCACACCCGTGCTAACGAGCTTATGCAGATCAAGGCAGGCCAGCGAGGCAGTGCTGGGGGTGGAGGGGGACGCCTCATAATCTGTGGGAAATCCAGCTCCCGCCGCAGCATCCAGCTATTATCCGTGGCGTTCCTGCAGCTCAATTACTGGGGCTTTGTGATTGGGTTTATACCTGTGGCTGGCAGGATCTGCTGCTGGTAGGAGCCTGTAAATAGCTCCGTACCTTTTCCTAGGAGCTGCGTCTTCACCTTCCCCCCTCCCGCCCCCCCCTTATTTTTTTTTTAAGAAAAAGTTATAAATAAATATCTCCTCCTTTGCAGGCGCCTGTGAGCAGACTCTCAATTGCCAGCGTGTCAGCCCCTGCACAAAGCTCCCCCAGACATGGCATGGGCTGGGGTCCCCAGTGACCCCCTGAAATGTCCCTGGAGCCACTGGGGACTGCCCAAACCCAGCCCCAGGGGTCGGCTCTGCTCCGGCACCCGGCGCAGGTGGAGGACTCGGTCCTTCCTCACTTTCCTGGGAGTGAGAGGCTGTGGGTGACACAGACAACCCAACACATAAATAAGCGTGACACCGGTGTCATAGTCAAGAAGCCCAAATGGTGAAGGATCTCCCAGATTAACTGTGCGTGAAATTGGGTAGAGATGGTGGCTTGCCCCATCCTTCACCTCAGAGATTTGTGTGCGGCAGCAGAGTCTCCCACTGGTGACGGGCTTGTTGTCTGGTCAGGAAGAGGCAAAATCTTCCCATAGGACTGACTGATCACACCAGGAAGCAGACAGCAATGGAGCCAGTTGCCAGGTCCACCTGGATGCCACAGCAGGTCTTCCACAAGGACTGTACCCTCCAGCCCACGGACCTGCTCCCTGGTGGCACCTGGGTACTTTGCAAGGACCCTCCCGTACCCACAGTCCCAAGTATCAAACTGCTCTGCACTATGTACCATGTGAAACGTGCCCAAAGTGGGGTTTGTTCAAAAGACACTTCAAGTCAATCTTTCCCTCTTTTTTTTTCTCCTGGTGTTCCACGTCGGTGACCCTGTGCACAAGCCCAATCCCCATCCTGGCAGGTGGCCCTAGATCACTTAGAAGACATGCAAGATTTCCTGGTTCATCAAGGTTGGGTTATTCAAACCCCTCTTATGAAAACACTTCCCAGGGCCTCTTTGGGTACAAAGTGCTCACAACACAGTCAAAAACGCATTGTGCTAGTACCAATATACTTTAGGACTTTAACGTAAGTAGCTATATGCATACATAGGACATTGAAAGAGTGTCACCAGTTTTGCCGTAGCAAGTCTCGTCCATGATGGCTCCCCATCCAGCCACCCAGCAGGAACCTGGCAGTGGAGGTGCCTTCCCAGACATGTCCTCTGTGCAGTCTCTCCATAACGATGTCTCTGGAAAGAGCCGGAACGCCCTTGGCCAGGCCAGGCAATGCCTAGATTAGACAAGAATGCCCTGAAATGTTTTCTTAAATAGTTTCGTGCAACCATCTTTGCAATTGCAAGGACAAATTAAGGGTGGTTGTATCTTCTTCATGGGCACAGAGTGGTGGTCTCCAACGCCTGTCAGCCCCCAGGCAGCAAGAGCAGTCAAAGAATACACTATAGGATAGGGTTGGACCATGCTTCTCCCCCACCAGGGGCCACTGCAAGGGTGGCCACCATCATAGTGGTAGGCATGGGCAACACCACAGGACTATGGCCCTCCTGCAGGCATCCAGCTTGAGTTTAGAGGACTGTCGTCTCCTTCTCAGTCATTGAAGACATCTTGGAGAAGCTCCTGTGAACAATGCTGGAGTGGCCCGTCTCCTCACTGAGGGCATTCACCAGTCTGGAAAGGATGGTGACCTTAAACTTCTTAAAGTCCTGGCCCATGAAGACGTAGAGGACAGGGTTCATGCAGCTGTTGGAGGCAGCGAGTGCCGTGGTTATGGGGATGCTGATCTCAAACACAGAGCGTGGAATCATGTCGGGTATTGTTTCCAGGAGGTTCAGAAGGTGGTAAGGACTCCAACAAAGGAAAAAGGTGACTATAATGCTGACGATGATCTTGAAGGGCTTTTTGGACTTGGCAAGACGGTTTCGACGCAAGTTGAGGACGATTGCAACGTAGCAGAAAGTGATGATGGTTATGGGAAGGATGTACCCAGCGAGGAACCTGGTGATGTTCACTGTTCGGTGCCTCATGAGTGCCAGGGCTTGGTAAGATTTATTCCTGGAGAGGGAAAAGTTGCTAAAACATATCACAGAGTTGCGGGTTTGTGCCGTGTCTCGGAAGACAAGAGATGGACAGCTCATAATGATGCCGATGGTCCAGATAATCAAGCAAACTAAATACGCCAGGTTGGTCGACCGATGGTTTTGAGACCAGACGGGAAAAACCACTGACACATAGCGATCAAAGCTGATGGTGGTGAGCAGAAGGACACTGGTGTACATGTTGAGGATGAGGAGGAAGGAGTTCAACTTGCACATGACTGTCCCAAAGACCCAGTTGTACCTCATGGCCGTGTAAGCAATGTTTATGGGCAGGAAGATGTTGAAGAGGAAGTCAGCGACAGCCAGGTTGAGGAACCAGATGGCATTGACCGACTTCTTCATCTTCAGAGTTATGATCGCAATGACGAGGCCATTCCCCAAGATGCCCAACACGCAGGACACACTGTAGATGATGACAGAGAGGATCCTTGCAATGTCCTTCGGATCATGGGATGGGTCTGTCCACACGCTGCTGGTCTCCTCATAGGCGTAATCTGGGTAGTCACTGTAGTTATCGACATCATCCAAGTAGTTGGACAAATTGGAAAGTGCCATTATCTGTAAACAAACTACAACCTGGTCAGTGCCGGGCTCTCCAGCTGATGATGTTTCTCTGCCTGTTTCTGCTGAGCAAACACATGGTGTTAATTACAGTCAGCACAGCCTGCAGAAGGGACACCAGGCCCCCAACGTGCACGGGCCAAAGGGGCCATGGAGAGAGGGCACGAAGCTCACAGGTACGGGGGATGTCACTGTACCCGGAGGTCACCAGCTCTTCACTGGGTCACCAGCTCCTCACTGGGTTTCCAGCCCCCAACCAAGAGACATCAGCTCCCTGAGCCACAGGACGTGATTCAGTCCCTTGTCTCCACCAGGATGTGGCTGTAGCCTCATCCTGCAAAAAACCTCTATTACCCGCCTACTTCCAGGGGAAAAACTAGGATGATGCTTATTAACAGCTCATTAACAGCTTTGAGACCTTCCAATCTGCAAAATATTATGGCTCTTCCTTTTTTTTTTGTTTTCCCCCAAGAACCCAGCAAATTGGACTGAAGATCCATCACGCAGAGGACCACGTGCCCCGCTGATGCCGGGCCCGGTGACGCCGGCGTGACAGCCTCTCACCTCTCCTCTCCGAGGCCGTGCCGTGCTCTCGGTGCGACCGGACGACCGGCGGGACGGGGTGGGGGAGGCGACGGTTCAGCGTCCCGGGGCACAAAGGCAGCTCCCTCGGCGCAGATCTAGGGACCGAGCTGTAATATTAAAGCCGAGATCAAACAAAGGCCGTTCACCCTCGGATGTGGGGTGAAAGGAGGAAACAGAGACTCAGCCGCTGTGATTTAACCCTGTGCAGCCTCCCCGGCAGACTGGTGTTGTCCCACATCTCGGGGGGCCGTGCTGGCCTGGGGATCTCCCCGCCGTGGAGCTGGGAAAGTCAGGGTCCTGTCATGATCCCAGCAGCTTTTGGGATAAGCCAGTAAGAAATCCGCTACCATACAGTCAGTACAAGCATCCGACACGAGGCAGCATCCCTAGGTACCACGCAAAGAACCCTACAATCAAGTCCACGGCAACATCACTATAAATAATTAAAGCCATAAATATGCGTGAGGTGTCTGGACTCTCATACAGCTATTTCTCTGATTAAATCGGTGCCCTGCGCGTTTTAAAATGTTAATTGTAATAACTAACAGCGTCGTTTGCCGTAATCAGAAGCCGGTCTCCAACATCCATTTAGAGCCCTGCGTTAAATGGGTTCAACCACTCCCCTGTGAACAGTCACGGTGAGTTTAAAGCCAAGAGCCACCAAAGGCAATTAGCAATGCCCAAACGAGCCATACCAAGAGGAGTGAGATCTGTACGAACCCCAGCACGGGGCATCGCACCCAACCTTGTCCTTGTGGGAAGGACGTGGCCCTGCCCATCCAGGCTGGACCCTCACGTTTCCAGGGAATTTCAGCTCAAAGGTCCCCCTGAGCATCACCCCTCCGCCCACCAGCCCTGTTTTGAAATGCCCGTGGTGTTTGTGCTGTAACCTATTGTTTCTCCCTGGGCTTTTCCTCCTGTTCCTTCCTGCAATTGCTGCAGCTCCCATCGCTGCAAAGTCCCTGGCTGGGGGTTTAAATCACAGCCCCATCGCCTCCCCCTTTGCCGAGCTCCAGGAGAGGATAAGCAGCCAGAATAAAGAAGGTTTTAGCGTAAAGCTCGTGAATTAATTAGTTTGAGCTGGAAGGAGGCCTTGCCCCGGCAAAACCTTGATCGTCGAAAGGATGAATTAAAGTTGATGATCCGGTGGAAGTAACAGTATCAGCAGAACTGGCTCTTAGAGCGCTGACTGTTAATGTTCCTGGGTAATGAGCCGTCCTGGCCACTGCCTTTACGGACCAGCGGTTCTCCTGTCATCACCTTTCCAAATGCAAAGCTGCAGAAAGGTTGGGGAGACCAAAGCCCCATCTACATCCCATCCCATCCCAGGCCAGAGAGCCACCAAGCTCCTGGCACTCGCTCTGCCACTGGGGCAAAACCCCTCAAAAATGCCACCTGCCTGCCATTTCCACCCTGGTGTCACCCACGGGGTAAAGGAGGGAACTCCAGGGACAGGCCACCACCACGGGGTCAGCCAGACCTTGTGTTCACTGCAGCACCCGTCGGTCCCCTGCCTGGGCCAGGCAGGAGGGATTCCTGCAGCTTTACAGGCTCCTCTTCCAATCCTGCCCACCCATATATTTTTAATGTAAAAATCTCCTTATTATTATTTTTTAATGGCTGAGCCCGGCGAGGGCGATGCCTTTCAGCTTGACATTTCAAAGCTGTATTTACTGGATTATTTATCTGAATTGTCTGTTTGGTTTTTATTTTGCGCTCTCCCCCTTTCTTTGTTTTTTATTCTATTTTTTAACACTTGTCCTGCTCGAGGCAGACAGATAAGGCAGGTGATAGAAAAGAAACTCCCTCCACCTAAACCTTTGCCAGGCTGGGCAAGGGGGTGGTCCCAGTGCCCATTTGGGGTGAGGATGGCCAGAGAGCAACGGGGGTTTGGCAGATGAGGGGTTTGTTTCCAGGGTTCGTGCATATCTATCACAAACCCCAAGGTAGGGGACAGGCAGATGCTGAAGCTGCCCTGATCCTCCCGGGACATCTCTGGGCACAGGGAGCTGGAGCCCGGACCTGCTGGAAAACCATCTGGCAAATTCCTACCCGCCTCCCCAAAACCCTCCCAAAAATGAAGAGTTTGAGGGGTGGGCTGTGGGAAACCTCCCTGCATTTCTCACTGCAAAACCCCCACAAAAAAAAAAAAAAAAAAAAAAGGACCACACTACCATAAGTGTGTTTCAGTGCTCCTCTCTGGGCTGAAAAATACCCGGTTTGAGCCAAAACCACGTCGCTCTCCGTTTGGTCTATTCATCTCTGTCCTCCTACCTCAACAAAAATGAGCACAGGATCTACCCAAAATAGCCTTTCAGTCCAAGCAGCCGCCGCCGGCCCCGTCATCCCGCAGCTGTATTTGTCTTGGTACCCAGGGAAGGCTGAAGTCCTGCCCGTGGGCGCCGGGGTGGGATTCCCGACGGGCGGCTCGTGCATCGGCAGCATCCCGGCGCGCACCGGGGGGAGGAGGAGGAGGAGGAGGAGGATGAATGAGGTCAGGGATGTTGTTCTTGGGAAGGCAACAGGAAACGGAGGGAACAGCAGAAAATGTTCAAATCCAGCTTTTCTGGGCGAAAGCTCTTCCGCGGGTTGGCCAGGCCAGACGGGCGGGGGGGGGGCGGATGTGACTGGGGTTACAGGGATGTCAGCAGGATCCGCATGGAGGGGATGTGGCCGTGCCCAGGGAGGGCAGGGGATGCTCAATCTCCCCGGCAGCGGGTACCGCTCGGGTACGGGTGCTGCCCGAGCTCTCGGCTGCCTGCACCAGGCATTTACAGAGCCAGGCAGGCTGCCAGCACTGCCTGCTGCCTCCCCCCAATGCCTGAGGGCAATGCTTTTACTGGAGGTACTGATATAGGCTGGAGGAGGAAAAAAAAAATAATAATAAAAAAAAAAATCGAATAAAATCAAATAAAATAAGCAGACCAGCTTTTGAGCACGCGAGATCCTGCCTGTGCTGTCAAAGCCCATCACGCTTTTACCCACACGATGCTACAGAACCAGGCTGGGGCCAGCCTGTGCCTGTGGGGGGGGTCCCCACAAGGACTCTCCCTGCACTGGGGGAAACTGGGGGTGCCCTTGGGTTAGCGCTTGCTCCCCCACGGCCCCCACTTAGCACCTACAGAGTGCCAAAGACGCAAGGGTATGTTGAGGGACGGGACAGATAGACCCCCTTGAGAAGCAGGAGGGTGACCAGGGTGGGCTCCGCTTGCCACTGCCAGCCCCTATGTGTTGCCTGCACCCCTGCCTGCACCCCTGCCTGCACAGCTGCTGCCGCCCCCAGGCAGCTGCTCTGCCTTTTTCTCATTTATACATTTCCCCTCCTTCCCAGCAGCGGTTTCCGAGGTCCCAGCGCACCCCAAACCCGCTTCCTCCGGCACGTGTAGGGGGAGCGCAGCCCCGCTGCCCACGCAGCCCCGGCACAGCCCTGCGCCGGGAGAGCTGGGGATTGCAGGCAGATGTTTGGGGGAAAACACATGGTCGCACATCTGAGGAGCTTTGGGAAGGGCACGGGGCAAAGCAGCATCTCGATGTCCCCGTGGACCTCACGCCAGTGGTCCCCTCTGAGCCCAGCTGCAGCCCTGGACTGCACCCCACGGCAGATGCTGGTCCCAGTCCTGTGGGGGCTTGTTGCTCTGGTTGAGCTCGAGTCCCACTCCACGGGCCAGACCCTGAGCACAGCAAGCTCCACAGCAAGAACATACCCTAGGGAAGATGGATGCTTGCCCCATCCCAAGCTGGCATCTGAGGCCACCCCATCCATCCCTTGAGCACCCACTTTTTTCCAGCCCAGGGTCACACAGGAGGGACGTCCCCACAGGATCCAGCATCCAGTCCCGCAGCAGCAGCTCCCAGACCCACGCAGGGGATTGCCAGCACTCAGGGGGAGCAAGAAAACAAAAAGAATGGGAAAGCAGCTCCGGGTACCCAGCTCCAAATCACCCTTATTTTAGCCAGCAATTGCCATGGCAACAGCTGCCACAGGGAGAGATGCTGTGCAGCATCCCGGTCCCCACAAGGATGCCCGGGGATGGAGCCCCAGCCTTTGGTGTAAATGGGCTACCAGCCACATGCCCATCAAAAGGGAGCTTAGACCATGCCACTGCAAAACCTCGAGCCCTGGTGTGCCCAAAAACTGCTCCCCGGTCACTGTCCCAGCACTGCCACGTGTCCCCAAACCTTCTGTCCAGCTCCAGCCAGCTGAGAAGGTGACAGGGATGCTGGATGCCACAGGAGAGGGAGCAGCATGCTCAGCATCCACAACAGCCTGACACCAAGGATTTGGGTTGGCAGCTCCCCCAAGCCACCGGTGGCAGGGGACCTCCCAAAGCAGAAAAAGGGGGTAAAGCCGGCCCCCATGGGAAACTGAGGCACCGAGCTCTGCCCCAAGGCTGCTGCAGGACGGCGGGGAAGCCTGAGCCCTACCTGCATCCACGGCACTCGGACACATCCCTGCTTCTCCACCACGGAGTTGTCCTCACTCCTCCAGGACCCCCGTGGTTGGCAGCATTTGGCACCCCTGGCTGCTCCCCACATACCAGCTGAGCTTCGTCCCCCGCCCGTGTGAACAGGAGAAAAAAAAAAAAGGGAATAGCTGGAAAAGGCAGCCTTTAAAAAGGCCAACTGTGCCCAGGGTGGGACAGAATAACAGCATGAGTCAGTGTTTATCTGGGCAGAGCCAGCCAGGCTGTGCGGGTCCGGACGGGTCGGGATGGGATGGGTCTCCACGACCTGCCCCCGGCCACAGTGTGGGGTCACCCCAATGGAAAACGCACCCCAAACCAGCCAGAAACGGGTGTTTAACCTCAAAATGCAAGGTTCTTCCCCGGGCAAAACTCCCGCAGGAGCCTGGCAAGGGAACCTGTCCTTCCCTGGCACAAAGTGCCCGGGTTGTTAAGAGCCGCCCCATTAGTAAGAGCCTGGCCCAGCCCTTCGCTCCCCGTCCTTTCTGTTCTTGTATTATAAGGGGAAAATCTTGGGCGTTTGTACCTCCACAGGCAAAGATTTTCTTTAAAAAGGGCAGTTTGTGTTTCTCTGCTGCTTAAAATGACTCGAGCCGCTTCTGAGATAATAAAACTACTTTCATCTCCTCTTCTCTCTTTTTTTTTTTTTTTTTTTCTTCTTTTTATATATAGGTTGCTATTAATCCTAGTCTTTCCTGGCACTTCGCAGGCAATGAAAAGACCAATAAAACTCCCTTTTTCTGAGCATCCTCCCTGCTGCATCACACCAGCCCGAGTGGGTGGAATAGGGCGTGAAGCACTGCGATCCCAAGGGATTTAGGACTCCAGGACCTGCCTCAGCCCAGCGAGGATGTCCCTAATCACAACCCGAGCTTTATCACGGCTTCTTGGGGACAAAGCCTTGGGGACACCGCGTAGAGGCGAAAGGCAGCAGCTCGCGTGCCACCTGCGGGGCTGCTCTCAACTGCTGGGGATTTCGAGGGTAGGAAGAGGAAGGAAACCAAGAAAAAGGAAACTGGACTGTCCCTTCTGCTGCCGGAGGGGACGGACGTGACCGTGCCGGGGATGGGGGGAAGGTCAGGGCTGGCAGAATATCAGCCCCCCCCCCCGATTTCAAGTGAGAAAGTCACCCCGGATCCACAGGAGCATCCTCCAGCCCCCGGCTCGCAGCTGTGTGTCGCGCTCCCCAGCTGCATGCTGATCAGGGCGGTGAAGAAAAGCCCCCCTGTTCTCCCCGTTCCCACCGAGGCGACAGTGCCACCCTGTAAGAACAACCCCCCCCCATCACTCCCCCCGGCCCCCTCCTCCCCTTAAATTCACACTCAAGTTCCTCTCCCCGCAGCTTTCCCACACCCAAAGCCACCGCAGGGGTCCCATCTCCCCAAAAAAGCTGGGGATTGTATGGAAAATTAGAAANCCCAACGCGCACTGCAGTGCGCGTTGGGACCCCGGAGGTCACCGTCCCCCACCCAAAACCAACTTTATAACAACAGGGGAGCAAAAAAAAAACCTCAACCAGTTGCAAATCCCTTGAGCAAAGCAGTGATTTTCAGCCCGCCCGAGCAAAACCAGCCCTCCCAAAAATACATAAATATATATATATATATATAAAGCCAGAGGTATTTACCTGAACTTAATAAATCCCCGCGCGTTTTGGGCGCACGGAGGTGGGCTCGCCCGTCTGCGCTCCTTCTATAACCTCGTTAGGGCTTGCACGCAAACGACCCCCAGGTTCCGTGGCTTCGGAGGGTGCCGTGGGTCTCGCTGAGCCTTCTCATCCCGAGAAGGACAGGCACGTATTGCCGATGGGAGGATGAGGAGGGAAAAAAAAAAAACAAACAAAAAAACCACACCACACCAGCAGCCGGTGGCATAAACCAGCTGCCGGGCTCGGTGCGGAGATGGGCAGCGTCTGGGAAGGGGGAAGCGATGCTCGGCAGCAGGATGTGGGGACTCGGGACTGTGGGTAGACGCTCTTTCTCGCACGATTCAGCTGGACACAGAAAGGGGATGAGGCAGCCGCCTGCCCTCGGTGCTGTGCCCCATCCACCACGGCTCCAGCGCTGCCCGCAGTTGGCTCAGGGAGTCCCCCGGGACCCCCGGGAGAGGGTCTGGGCATCCCTCACCGGTGCAAAAAAAGCCGTGGTCTTGTTGGTTTTGGCAAGGGGTGAGCACAGCTGAAGGGTCCCTGCGATCCGGGATGGAGCATCTCCAGCCCGGGTTGCCCCACATCCCTGCCCCGCTGCCCGGGATGCCCCTGACCTCGCACACGCAGAAGAGGACTAACCCAAAGCCATCCCTGGAGTGCATGAGAGAAGGGGAGCATGTCCCCCCTCCAGCACATTCACCAGGTCCTGTCTCTTCATAGAATCATAGAATGGTTAGAGTTGGAAGGGACCTTAAAGATCATCCAGTTCCAACTCCACTGCCCTGGGCAGGGACACCTCCCACCAAGGCTCCAAGCCCCCTCCAACCTGCCCTTGAACCCCTCCAGGGATGGGGCAGCCACAGCTTCTCTGGGCAACCTGGGCCAGGCTCTCACCACCCTCACACCAAAGAATTTCTTTCTGGTATCTAATCTAAATCTCCCCTCTTCCAATTTAAAACCGTTCCCCCTTGTCCTGTCACTGCACTCCCTGACAAAGAGTCCCTCCCCAGCTCTCCTGTAGGGAGATTTGTCCTGGGCCCCACACACCAAGGTGGGTCTGGATCCAGCAGCGAGTTCCCAGTGATGAAAGAGCCCATCCTGGTTCGCACTGGGACCCCGAGCAGAGGGGCAGCAGCCAAGCACCAGCCCGTCCCCAGCCCTCTGCCTGCGCGAAGGTGGCGATTGCCTGCAGGAAACATGGTGGATCCATCGATCCCGCACAAACCTGAGCCTGGACAGTCACAAACCTCTGCCCAGAGCCCAGGGAGACCCAGCCAGGGGGAGGTGCACGCTAAAAATACACACACATGCGGTGGCTGGACCAAAATCCCACACCTCACACCTGCACCAGGAGCATCACGGGGGTGGCAGAGCCCCCACCCACTCGCCATCACCGAAACCGATGCCTTTTTCCGGCTTTTGGCTTCGGCTCTGCCCGAGGGAGAAATCCCGATTTCCTCAGAACCTCAGAAAACCACCACCCGACTGTGAACCCAGGAGCGATGCCTCAGGGAACTTGTGGCCACCGGCGTGCCCCGTGCAGGTGGGGGACAGTAACACCCCCCCCCCCCAACCTCGCACGTGGCCGACCTCCCACAGGAGCTGAAAAAAGAGGAATTGGAGCCCGGGCCGATGCCCGCCTTTGCACAACGCCGCGTTGCAACATCCCCCTTGAACATCGGCTGAATCAGGAGGAAACTTGCTGATGTGCCCGGATCGACGCCTCCGACCCGGAGAAAGGAGAAGACATGCAAAAAAGGCCAAACGTCTGCACCGGGCAGGGATGTGCCAACCCGGGTGGCTCGTGACCGACACGCTGGTGTCCCCGCTCCCAAGGGCTTGGGGGGAGACCCCCGGGAGGGGGACAGCAGCTCCGTGGGGTGCTGGGTGCCAGCGGTGACGCTGAGTACGCCACGCTCGTGACATTTCTGGCAGGTCCCCAGCGGGATGCAACCCAGGCGAAGCGGCGTCCCCACGGCAGCGGTAAATGCAGTTTACTCCCCAAAGCAACAAAACCCATGAGAAACGGGGTCCCGGGTTGCATGGGGCAGGTTGGACGGGCTGGCTCTGCCCCGTCACTCCGCCAGCGGGACCCACGCTGCCCTGTCTCCCCCAGTAACACACCCCAGTCCTCCCAGTTATCCCCGTCTTGAGCCTTCCAGTGACCTTTCCAAATACCTCACGCGGTGCCACGCTCTCCTGCTGCTCCCTGCCGGGGAGGATGAGATGGGGGCGACAGGGCCACCCGGTGAGGAAGAGGAGGTGCTGAGCCCAGCGCCGAAGGCTCAGGGGGAGCCAGCGGGCTCTCATCCCCGTGCAGACCCCGGTGCGGCAGGACCAGGCGGAGGCACGGCGCCGCTCCCCGCCGGTTTTAAGGGCGAAGGGAGGGGGAAGGAGTGGCGGCAGCATCATCCATCGCCGGGGTTTTCTTGGCAGCACGATGCTCGGCGAGCAACAGCTGGGAGAGGGTGTGACGCCGGGAGCTGGGAACACTGGCCGGGATCCTGCCGCGACCCAGCACGAGGAAGCAACAAGCCGCTTCCCAAGGGGCCTCCTTTCCTGTCCCGTCCCCCCCACCGCCGCCCTGACGGCATCTAACGAAGCACAGAGGGCTCCGGAGTGATGCCGGCCCCGGCTGGGGAGCCCAAAGGGGAGGCAGGTGGCCGCCAGCCACCCCGCGGTGCTGTCCCCACCCCGGGTCACCCGCTTGTCCTCCGCCGCCCTCCCCACCGCCCCCAACTCCTTCCAAGACGTTGAGTCACTTCCCTTCGTCAAATCTGGCTCCCAAACGCCGCCGCTGCTGCTCGGGGGCTGGTTTCCCCGATGGCTTTCATTACCACCAGGATGCAGCAGCTGCTTCCAGGCAGCACCCCCAGCCTGCGCAGCCCACGGGGGGCTCTGCGGCAGCAGCTCCATCTTCCCCCTCCCCCCCAGCCCTTTTAACACGGGTGAAAAAGTGTTTTGGAGGGCACCGGGTTCCCCCAGGAAGAAGGGAT
This sequence comes from Calidris pygmaea, assembly GCA_003697955.1. Taxonomy (NCBI): domain Eukaryota; kingdom Metazoa; phylum Chordata; class Aves; order Charadriiformes; family Scolopacidae; genus Calidris; species Calidris pygmaea. Next base: position 60,976 of record QJSC01019832.1, on the reverse strand, counting down.
GGACAAGGCTGGATGCAGGGATGGGGTTCAGGGGGAGTCTGGCCGCAGACAGGGAGGAGATGGGGAGGTTTTCCGGGGTGGCCCCCAGTTTGGGAGCACCGAGCAGCACAGCCCCCCCCCCCCACCCACGCAGAGCAGGAGGTTTGGATAACCCTGCTCTTGATGTGGGCACCGAGAAAATCCCTTCCCTCCCCACGCAGCCCCCGCGCTCCTCAGCTGCAGCTTTTAACCCGGCCTGGAGAAGAGCCAGAGCAGGGTTTGGGTCCCTGAGCATCGCCGTGGAAGCAGAGGGAGGTTTCTGGGGTGATGCCCCCATTTTATCCCCCTCCCGCCAGCAGGACACAGCTTGGGGAAGGAGCAGGATTTATCCCACAGGGACACACCAATACTGGTGCTGCCCAGGGTTTGCCACCAGGCAGTTCACCCATCTCCCTAGCAGCAAGGATGTTCATACATTAAGCATAATTAATTATGGTTAATTAATTATCCTTGGCTGTAAAGACAGCCCACAAAGCATCCTGAGGACCAAGCCAGCACGGAGGGGAAAAATAACCACAGCTAATGTTATCTCCTTCAGCGTGCTTGGGGTCAAACAGTGTGACTGCAGCCCTGCTCCTGGATGAGGCCCGAAAAGATGCATGGCCCAGGCAGTGCTGGGTGGCACGGATGGGACAGGCAGCAGGGCAGGAGCTGGGGGCTTCCAAAAACCACCCTGGGGCATGGCAGGGCTGGGGATGCTCTGCCACGGATGGTCTCGCAGGTGGCTTTGCCGAGGGCTGAGCCCGGGGCACAACACCACAGTGACAGACAGCACCCAGGGGTCCCGATCCAAGACCTGGAATGGCCCCAGTTTCCCCAGCAAGGCTGAGCTTGGCAGACCCCACAGCACTGGGACGGGAGCCGAGCCATGCTCCTGGGTAGCATCAGTCCATCCCTTTCCCAGGCACCTGCCACTTCCACTGGGCAAAGCAGGACGCAGGACCCTGCTCACGGGCACTTATCCCCGTGCTTAGCAAGACAGTGAAGTTAAAAACACGCTGACTTGGGATAAAATGTCGTATATCCAGGGTTTGCTCTGCCCTGCGGTTTGGGGTTTCCCTCCGAGGCGCTCAGCACCGTCTGCTCAGCAAACCACTGCAAAGAGCAGGACGAAACACCCCGTTCCCGGGGGTGGTGACCGTGTAGAAACACCACAGGGAACAGCTCGGTGCAGGGGGTGGCAGAGTGTTTGGCATCCAGCACCTCCCCAGCAAGCACACCGAGTTCCACCCGCATCAAGCAAAGCAATTATAGCTCTAAATTCAGTGTATCATGAACTGATTGATTTGGGTTTATTATAACCCCCTCCCGAGTGCCTTCCTGCTGAGCCAGGGTGAAAGGATGGAGCCCAGAAGGTCCAGCCCAGCCCGTACGGGTGTTCACCCTCCTCTCCTCTCCTGTGCGGGCGGTGGGAACCCGCCTGACTCATCCCGGAGCAGATGTCACACTTAATGTGGAAGAAATCGCATAAAGCGTTTCCCTCTCCTGGGGAGCTTTTCTCCGTCCTTCGGCAGCGCTTTCCCTCGCCCCGGGCAGAGCTGCAGGGGAAAAAACCCACGCGAAAAGGGCTGGGAATGGAGCTGGGTTCAGCTGCGAGGACACGACACGGGGCTCCCACCGCATTTCCCAGCCCCAATCCCTGCCCCGGTTCAGGGCTGGGTTTATCCCTATGGATAAGTATCGCCCTGCCTTTCCCACGGGTGGGCTGTGGGGAGCTCATCCCTCCTGCTCTCGGCTTCGTCACCCGCTGTGGTAACGAGCTACGTATCCCATTACCGCCTCGCCATGCGAGTGGAAACGAGAACTCATTGCACAAATTAAAAGCCCACATACAGGATGTCAAAGAGACTGCTCGCTTTCCCCGTTTCGCTGATTTGAAACAATCACGGAAAAAAAAAAACAAAAACAAAACAACAAAAAACCCCAAAACCAACAAACCAGTCCCAACCTTGTGCAACTCAGGGCATATAAATAGCAAGGCGGCACGGGAACCCAGCAGGACTCCGCACAGCCACGTCTGTGCTGGGACGATGCTGCCGAAACCCACTGCAGCCCCAGGGCTGTAAATGGTGCTGCTGGTCGCAGGAGACACCCCATCCCACCTCACCCCACCGCTGGGATGGGCAGGACAGGGCCAGCCTGGCCAGAGCATCCCTACACCAGGCTGCTGTTTTTTAGCCCCAAACAGCCCCCACTGCTCACCGCACTCCTGGCACCTTCCAAACCCCCATTTTGACTCCAATTTCACAGGATTTTACCCCAGCAGAGCACTGTCAAGTGCTCGAGCTGTGCTCAGCTACAAGAGTGGCACACGCAGGAGAGCAATGGGCACCCCATGGCTGGGGTACAGCTCCAGCACTGCCCCTTCTCACCCCCGGCACCTGAACCCCCCCCCTTTGCAATGCAGGGCTGATGCAACAGGTTGCAAACACTCACGGTGCACAGCTCTGCTGCCAGCAGGACCCTGCCCCATCTACACCCCCACGCATCTGTTGCCACCCACCCACTTCCATCCCAAAACGGGCTGAGATGCTGCCTGGGTGCGGGATGACACCTCAAGCCCTGGTCAGAGCAGCTGAGCCCACCAGGACGGCGGGGGGTGATGGACACACCTGCACTGGGCAACTTATTGATGGTTTCTGATTTGTGCAGGAGCTGTTAAGAGCCACCAACACCTCCAGGCGCAGGGATGAGGGATTGCCAGGCACGGGCACTTTGTTTTATTTTTAAACACCAGCATAGGACATCCTTTCCAGCATTATCAGGTCACTTGCTTCTTGCCTTGGAACCAGCCCGGCAGGTGAGAGACAGGACATCACCCCGATGGGGATTCACAAGTAGATGCAGCTCTTCTCATCGATTCCTGGCTGAGGTCTCAGGTGGTTCCCACGGAGGCCTGGGGAACATCAGTGCTTGGGATGGTGGGATCCAGCAGCATTCCAGGGTCTGGCTCTCCTCACCGGGAATGGCTTTTGGTCCCCAAAACAGCAAGGAAATTTTGGGACAAACGGGATGCTGGTTGCTCAGTGGGAACCATCAACCAGCCTCACCCCTTTCCCATGGGAGGCCCTGCCTCTGCCCAGAGCCACACGAGAGGGGGCGAGAGCAAGAGTTTCCTACATCTTTCCACCAAAAGGAAAAAAAAAAAAAAAGGTATTTAGACCAGTAAAACCCGAGGAGAAATAACAATTTCTTTTGCAAAATGAGAGACGAGGAGCAGCACCAGGCTCCCACACACAGCGCTTCATCCCTCAGGGCTCGTTAGGGGCTCAGGCCACTCAAGAAGTTTCCCTGGGAATTAAAGGACATTGCAGCTGAGATGAAAGCAGGAGATGAAGTGTCCCGAGCATCACAGGGCACCCTGCCCTGGGCTCCCTGCCTGCAGCCACAGCCAGAGCTTCCCCCACCCAGGGGACCCAGCCCTGCTCACACCCGCTGGCCCCCGACATCTGCCATGGAAGCAATTAGTCTGGTAATGAGCACGTCATCAGACCACGAGCCAGGCTCACCTCATCTGTCCCCGGGGGGCAGAGCTAAAGGCTTTGGTGTGTCCACGCCAGGCATCTGCACAGATTTAGTCCACATTTCTCTCTCCTGCAGCTTGATTCATCACAAAGCCATGGGGGCTGGTTTGGCTTTTGCTTTCCCCCCCACCCCATAAATGCCATGGCTGTCCTGCAGGCAAGTGATGACAGGGGCAGTGCTGGTGGCCCTGGTTGGCATGTCCCCAGGGTCAGCACAAGCTCTCACCCCATCGCTCCCTGCACAGCCTGGCTCGGGGGCACATCCCCCATGTGCCAGAGATGTGCCTCATCCATCATGTAATGAAATCTTCCTTTGGCACCCACCCCCACCTGCTTTTGCCCCATCTCTGCAGGCACTGCTCTTCCAGCACTCAGGAGTCCACCGTGACACGTCCAATAGTCCTTTGGTGAGGAGCTGGAAAAACAAAGACCCTGAGGCTGATCTTTGGGGTCCATCCCTCTATTCCCAGGCTCAAACATGTAACAGGTTTCCCAGGGAGCCTCCTAGTCCCCTCCGCCCCCAGTACAGGGATCTCACAAAGGTTCTTACCTGGAGCTCATGGTCCAGGGTGAGGAATCACCAGCAGCACCTGCCCCAGCAAAGTCCTTGTGTCACAGCCTTGAGCATGCTCAGGGTCCCCACTGCAGCCCCAGGCTCACAGCCCAGCTCCAGGGGCTTTATGTAGAGCCCAAAACTTCAGCCCAGCTCCATTTCACCTCTGCTTCATGGGGATCGTTCAGGGATGGTCTCTCCTACCTGGTTTTCATCCTCAAACCACAGAGGTCACAGCCCCTGTCCCCAGCAAAGCCAGTGTGAGCCCCCACCACAGCATCCCTGCAGGGATTGTCCCCAGGAGGGCAGCAGCTCCCCCCGAGCACCAACCTCCAGACTAACTTCATCACAGGGCTGGAGAGAGCCTGCCTCCTTTTTATTAAGGTTGCAGGGGTAATTAGCACATGCTAATTACCAGGGCAATCAGTTCCCAAGGGTACAGGAGGGTGAATTACTCCCTGGGCTGCAGCTGAGCTGCTGGGGCATTTGCCTTCAGCCAGCCCAGCCTGGGAACAATAAACCTATTTAATGCATTTTATATTTCACACCTCGGCCCCCAGATTTTTAAGGCTGATCTCACTGAAAAGATGCAGATCCTGGGGCACATCCAAAAGCCATCGCCCCCGCCCACGGGTTTCTCTGCCTTTCACTGCTGGGGGATGCTCTGATGTCTCCTACTGATCCACCCTTAATAAATCTTGAGCTGTGGGAGATGCTTCAGGATGAACCTTCAGCCAAGGGGACTCATGGGGTGGGTTTTGGTGTGCTCCCGGGTGGTGTGTGGCACAAGGATAGGAGATCTCCATCGTGACCATCTGCAGGACAAGGTTTTAGGTTAAAAACACAAATATNTTTTACATTATAAGTGAAATTAAGAAACTCTGTGATTAAAACCCCTCGCAGCAGAAAGAAAACCCCTGTGCCAGGGAATGGGTCTGGTTCCGGCTGGATTTCATTAATAAAGGGGAAAATGAGGTTATTTCCTTTCCCACCAAGGAAAGAGAGGCAGCAGGAGCCCTTCATTCAATGATTTCGGATCCTTTCGGCAAGTTACGTATCCGTTCCTACCAACTCCATCAATTAATCTGAATTCCCCACAGGATCCTCTCCCTGTGTCTTCTTGTACAAGATTAATGGTGAATACAAAATCACATTTTTCACCTTAGGACATCTCTGTAAATCTGGAAAAAGCACTTTTCCCATAAATATGCATAGAATGACCGTATGACCCAATCCTTTGGGATTCAGTCTCAAAACCAGGTTTCCCCAGGGCTGGGCTGGTGCAGACTCCTCCATGCTCTTCCGTTCCCGGAAGGTGCTTTGGAAACACAAGGGCCAGAAAGTTGAATTTCCAAGTGCATCTTCATTTCACGGTCTCTATCTAATTTTAGGGATTTTTATCCCCCAGCTGTTTGGCAGAGGCAGGAGGGAATGGCTTCTCTGCTCACTATGGGCAGAGCGAGCTGGCACACGGGGGGATGCTGTGCACGCGTGTGTGCTTTTATTATCCCTAAAACAGTTCTGTGGCCAGGCAGCTTCTGGTATCAGCACAGGTCTTCCCCTCACTGCACCCCCAATTTACCCCCAAATTGTTAATTTCACCAGAACTGCCTGTTCTCTCCAGGCGCTGTGTCGCCCTGAAATCCTTTCCTGTGGAAAATGAGGCATTTGTCTCTTTTTCTCTGACTCAGAGTTTGGTTTTTTTTTAATGTGACATCTTTTGTGGGAACCCTCTTCAGGCCAGGTCTGCTTGCGTCTGCAGCCCAGAAGGAAAAAAAAAAAAAAAAAAAAAAAAAGCAAAAACCCAAACCACAAGCTCCGGGTTTGGAAAACTGAAAGATTCAGGCATTTGTGACTGTGCAAAGCTCAGCTGCCTCCTCTGGGCTTCGGTGGGTGTGAGGATGCAGCTCGGTGTCAGCATCTCTGACATCTCCTGAGGTCCCCACTCACTTCCTTTGGTGGCACAGCAGCCACCAGCCCCTGGCCCTGGGGGAATTTGGGACAGAAAGGGGTCAAACACAGTCCTACCAAGGCTCCTGGATGCTGAGCATCCCACTGGGGAGATGAACGATGCTGACAGGTCTTTAGTGGCTGGAGTTGGCTACGAAGCTGCCGAAGCTTAATACGGGCTCATCTTTCACTCCTCCCTTCAGCATCACCCTAAAAATACTCAGGTTGTGCTTCTCCCACAGCCGGTGCCAGGGATTGCAGTGGCCAGATACAAAATGCAGATAGAGGCGAGTGTTCCTGCAATCTCACGGCAAAAATAGAACCGTCGATGTGACCCGGCTGATAAACCCCTCAGGAAATAAATACCCAATTATTTAAGCCACCGGTTGGATTTGTCTTAATAACAGCAAAGGGTTTCATTGCACAAACACCGATAAGAAAACTTATTTTCTTCTTTATAGTTTGGGTTTTTTTTTTAAATAAATCTAGTTTTCCATGCAATTAATTTTTGGGCAATCACCGCTCCACGGAGCAAGACTTTACAAGACAGCTGTGTTTTGGCATTTGGCCGGCGTTCTCCGACTTTGCCGATGGCCCCCTCCCGCTTCCCATCGCCGGCAGGGAAGGATGCTGCTCCCTCACGGGAACGCTCAGCATCCCCCCCCAGCTCCCGGCGGCTCCGGCTGCTCTCCGAGCGAGCAATGCCATTTTTGGTCTCTTTTTGGCCGAGGGGGGGTGGCCTCGGTGCAGGTCCCCGGGGCTGCGCTCCCCCCGCACCGTTAAAAATAACAGCAAAATATGTTTTATTCCTGAGCCCGTGCCAGCGGTGGGGCTATTTCTGGAGCGAGGAGAGAGTCGCTGGGCGGTGCCGGGGGAGCCACGGGGATACCTGGGCCCTCACCGGGGTGTCCCCCCCCCAGCTTCTTCCCACCGCTGGATACACCTCGAGCATCCTGATGCCCAAAGCTCAGCCCAACACTGGATGCAATCTTCCCCCGGGAAGGACAGAAGCCTGTTCCTGCGATGCACCTGTTCTCTGAAAATTATTAAAAAAATAAATAAATAAACGTTGGGATATATCAAAAGGGATTAATTAGGGCTGTTGATGGAAGCCAGATCCAGAATTTGCCTTGGAAAGAAAACAAATCAGAGCCCAAAAGCGAGCAGGGGGAGGGAACGCCACGCCGCAGAGCTGCACGCAAATGTTCCGTGTCACATTATACAGAATTAATGCCCCTGCTTGTCTGCGCAGATGAGAAGGCTTTAACCTAAAGAATCAATTAAGTTTCCTTGCAGACAGGCTAATCTAACCCAGGGGGGACCTTGGGGGGGAGCGAAGCCCCTCACCTCTCTTGATGGCAGCCATAAATCCCTGTCTCGTTACGGCTCTGATCTTCAAAGCAGCGGGAGCCGTTTGAGCAGCTCCAGCCAGGTGCGGAGTTGACTCCATCCAGGTGGAAACCGCAGCCTAAAATAAAATCCACCATCTATTGCTAAGGAGATTTAGGGTGAGGAAGAGGAAACCTGTGGCCACCGTCACCTTTGCTGGCTCTGGCTGCCAGTGTCCCCTTCTGGCTGGTGCACTTCGGCATCACCCATCTGTCTGGCTGTCTGTCCAGACTGCTCCAACGTGGTCCATCCCACTGGACTGCTCTGAACACACTTGGACTCACCCTCCTGGCTGTGTACCCAGTGCTGTCCATCTGTCCATCTGTCCCTCCATCCATGCATCCAGCCAGCCAGCAATCCATCCATCCATCCATCCATCCCTACAACTCCAATCCTCACCCAACACCACCCATCCGTCCATCTGTCCGGAGCAGACAGGACCAACAAAACACAAGTGGTACTGGAGCTCCTTTCCCTGCATCCCGGAGACTCACATGCCCATTTACAGCCTGGCTGGAAACTGTGGCTCTTCCCCCTCTGACACAGGGTGGTGGCTTGAAATATCTTCTATGATCTCAGAGGGCTTCATCCTGCATTGAAAAAGCATCTTCAGGATTGCCCGGAACTGGCAGATCCTGCAGCGCCTGCAAATCTGGCACAGGAATAAGAGAGAAGAGCATCCCCACAGCTGAGGGACTTGGGGAACCCTGGGGAGTGGGACAGGATGGCCACAAGCAGCAGGACACCCTGGCACTCGCAGCACGTGCTCACAGAGCAGCGGCACAGAGAGAATCATGTATTTTTTATTATGCAGGGGGAAAAACACTCATATAATGAGCTGAGGAGGTCTCAGCTCAGACCCACGAGTCCTGCACCCTTACAGGTCTTGCAGCCGGTGGCAGCGAGATGGGGACATCCCCACATCCCCTCCTTCCAAGCAGGTTTGCCTGCCCTGGTGCTGGCTCCCCTGGGCAATGGCAGGGCTGCATGACCTGGGGGTGGGCAAATGTGAATTTTGTGGGATTAAAGAGGGAGTAAAGCAGCCAGAACACCTACCCTGCCCGGCCACCGCCATGGACAACGCGTGCTAATGCCAGCAACAGCCAGGCTAAACACACATCAAGCCTGTGCCGCGCTGACAAGGGGATGTCACACAAAGCATTCATAAGTGAACAACTTGCTCAGATGCTGGAGAGTTTATCAATGAGCTAATGGATGCACCAGTTCATAACTGCACTGGTGACACTCTGGGCTCGCTGTCCCTCCCTGGAAGGAGCTCAGCATCATTTCATCCAACCCCACGAGTGATTACTCTCCACGTAAGAGACTGCTATCAAGGCAAAAGAACCCAGCTCCAACTTTAATAGAAGCAAAAATACCCCTCTGCTAATTTTATCTCCGAGGCAGGCTATTATTAACGTGTCATTATTCTTCAAAAAATTTTGATCCTGCCCAGCCCAAGACACATAAAGTCTCTATAAACTCCGGCGCATGATTTACGGCTTGGCATCAGGGGACTGGAGTGAAGTAATTCAGTCCTGTCAATTTTGTTCCTATTTAAAGGCGTGCCGCAATTAATGTTTACCCGCCGCGAGACCTGCAGTCAAAGTGGCATCTGCCAGGTGGGGAAAATCACCATTTTTATTTGACAGAGATGAATTCATCGTAAACACCCCCCCACGGCAGAGCGGGAAAGCCCCCCAGCCTGGGCAAGGACCAAGTGTGGGAGCTGGCAGGGACCTGCGGTGCCTCCCACAGCCCCCCCACGGGGAAGTGCCATTTTCAGGGCTTTTCTCCCCAATTTCTCCTCGCCGAGGGCCCCAGCAGCTGAGCAGCAGCGCAAAAGTGCAGGCGTGGGGTGGGCGATATTGGGATCGCTGCTGCCTTCTCGCTGTCACCTGCAAATTAAATTGACCACCGGGATAATTTCTGGGGGCTTGGGCTCCCTTCATCCCCCCCCGCCCTGGTTCTTTTTGCTGGGGCGGTGGCGGGGCCGCTGCTGACAGAGTTAATTGGGAGCGAGAGGGGCGACGTCATTAAAGCACGATTTTAATCAGGCTATGAGCATCTCCTGCCAGGGGAACAACAGAGTCACAAGCCGCAGCCCCTGTCTGCAGCCGGCAGCTCAGCTCCTCTCCTGCCCACCCTTGGCCACGGGTCCCCAGGACAGTGTTGGGGACCCATGGGGGACCTTCGCCACCACCCGTACAGGCTCCGTGAGGAAGATGAAGGAAGGGCACTGAAGCCTTTCTCACTAGTCCCAGAAGCCTCAGAATCTCAAAGCTGGAGATGTAGAGCAGCTTCTCTCCATCCCAGCAGGCAAACCAATAGCTCAAGGCTCCCTGTGCCAAGAGAAACCCTTCCTCCCTCCCAGGCCATTCCTCCTCATCCTGCAGAGAGTGATGGCTGCGGGGGGCTGGGTGTCCCCACCACCCCAGGATGCTGCCAACCCCCCCCGGCACCGGGGCTGCCCTCATCCTGCCCCGCTCCCCTGGTGTAAATCTGGAGCAGCTTTGCTGGTTTCCCAGCCCAAACCTCGCTCCCGCCATGGACGTTGACTCTCAAATCTTAAAGGAAGAGCAAGGGAAGAAGCAGGGCTGCCCAGGGAGCAGCAGGACGACCATTGCTCATGTTTTATCCCCTGCAGAAGGGGGTATTTTCTGTCTCTGCTTTTTTAATCCCAAGCAGAAGTGATTTTCCATCCCAGCCGGGCGAGCCCCCCTCATCCACCTGCTCTCAAATCCTCACTTTAATTACATGCCCTACCAGAGGTCTCTTGCAATTATCCAGCTTTAATTTCCTGCAGCCACACGTCCTCTGGATCCTGGGATTCTCCCGGCCGGCAGCCCAACGCTGGGGAAAAGGCTGCTCCCCGTGTCCTGCTCACACCTTCACAGCTGGGCAGAAAATTAGCCAAGAGACGATGTCGGGAGCTGGGTTCTCGGGATGTTTCCCCCATCCCTCGTTAGAGCCGGCGGAGTTCGCTGCCCATGGATGGAGAGTCGGAAGCACAAGGTTTGCAGCAGGCGTCCTGCTCGCTCTTAATTAACCTGCAGGTGCATCTGCATCACATCTTTTATCCAGGATGAGAGGGATGAGGTGTAATTTCCTGCTGCGTGCTGGTAGGAGCCTCGTGTAAAACAAACCGCTCTGCCCACATCGGGGACCAGGAGAGAAACTGGCTGCTGCCAAGCGTAAATTCCAGCCCCAGATTTTTATGGGATTTTTCCTCTCCTCTTCTACAGGGAGGGACCTCGAGCTTCCCACCACCTCGCTCGCACCCCATGGCGGGTGCAGAGATGACCCAACAAGCCTGAGCCCCCCCTAAATACCACGGCTTGGAAAATGCAACACCAACTCCTGGGTTTGCCTGCAAAGAGATTGGAGCGGGGAAAAGCAGCAGGAGAGGAAAGTGGGGAGCCAGGGGAGATGTGGGGCTGGCAGGAGCAGAGCGGGACCAGGAAGGCACCGGTGGCAGCTCCAGCTCAGCACAGGGCTGCAGCCAGCCCCGATGCCCTGGATGAGGGGCTGCCAGCCCCCCCAACTCTCCACTCGCTCCAGCCCCAGCGTGGCAGCGGAGCCAAGCCCTTATATAATTTATAAGGGCCTTGGGAGCACGCCAGGAGAGCCAACCAAGTGGTGCAGATTTGCATATTAATGAAACCTCATCAATAATACATACAGCACCAAACAGAGCCGGTGATAGCTGCTGGAACACCAACAGCATAAACTGTCTATTTAAATTACTTCAATTTTGCTTTTTTTTTTTTTTTTTCACCTTGGAAGACTCTAACCTGAGCCCCCCGAGTAACAGGTGTTAAACCACAGCCGTGAATAACACATGAGCAACACTTACTGCCTCCATTATCACTGGGGCAGAAAACGGGAACTCCACGTATAACTCTATTGCTCGGGTTCACAGTTGCCCAAAAACATGATTTATGGAGGATGTATGGTCAAAGAAAGGGCATCTCCTGCCAGGCTGCCACACTCGGCACCGGCACGGTCCGTCCTGGTCGTGGGACAATTCTCCAGGCAGGATCAGCCTCCTCGGGGTGGCCGAAAAGCAAGTGGAGCCCAGAGGGATGGGTGGTGGTGGTGGGGGGGTGTCCCTGCGCCCATCCCCCCAGCCTGCACACCCAGCCACATCGCCCCCCAGCTCCGCTCCCGGCCTCCCAAGCCGGCAGGAAATCCTCGGTCAATTGCTGCCGGGGTTTTAGAAATAGGCCACATCAAAAGGGATGCAAAGGTGTTCTGAAATAACCGGCCCCGGGACGGGGAAGGGGACTCAGCAGCAGCGATGCTGCGGAGGGGGAGCCGGGCTGGGGACCGTCCCCCCGCCCGAGCCCCCGGCCACATCCAGGCTGGTGGGGGAGACCAGCTCTGCTGAGCTTGCAGGAACCTCGGTGTTTGCAGCCTCCTGCCTTTTCAGACTTTCCTTAAAATAGCACCAAAACCATCTCGCCCTCCCCCTGTTCTCATGGAGGCAACGGTTTCCCTCTCCTGCAGATCTCATCACTGTTAATTATGGACCTTAATAAACAAATCCACCATGAGCATCACCTCCCTCCCTCCCTCCCTCCCCAGCTTCCCAGTGGCAGGCGCAGGGGCTGAACTGGGCTCCTTCCCCAGGGTTCTGGCTTTGGTGGGAGAAGAGCTGAGCCGAGTAATTCAGATCCCTTGCAAAGCTGGAGGGATCGACCGCCTCCCCCCAGGCTTTGCTGGAGGGGCTGGCAATTTAATTCTCAGTAATTTAATTAGGTTTGCCTCTGCTCTATGTCCCGTGACATAGAGACATAATGAAATTTTTTAAATGCAGTAATTTTACACCAAAAGGTTATTAATACTCCAGCACTCACTAGGAAGAGAAAGCGAAATGATCAGGCATGGGCTGCTCTGGTTTTGGGTGGATTTCAGAGCTTTTCAGGCTTCTGACTCCTCGTGTCTTCCCCAGGCAGCAGCTCCCGTCCCAGAGCCACGAGGTGGTGGGGATGGCCAGAGTCCAGCAGTGAGGGAAGGTCACTTCTTGTCCACGTGTTTTTTTCATCTCCAGCTCCCTCAGAAATGGCCCAGCCATGCCCACACAATAAAAAAAAAAAAAAAAAAAAGAAAAATTAAAAAAAAGAAAAAAAAACAGAAAGAAGAAAATTTAATAAGATTTCACATTGCCTTCTCCTGAATTCAAATTGTTTCATATATTACGTTCATGGTTAACTCCCGCACCTCCCATTTTCCTCCCTGTCTTTTCTTCATACAAGACAAGTTCTTGTGCTAATGAATTCCTAGCTTTTATTTACTAAATGTTGCAGAGGAAATCCTCATTATTTGTGCCTCGGTCAGCCTGGAGCAGACGCAGGCGGTCGCCGCCGCAGCGCCCGGCCCGATGGAGTATGAAGCTCACGTACACCACTCCGCACGCCGCCGCCGAGAAGGATTCAGTAATTGAAAAGACCTTATAAATCAATAGAGCTAAATTAAAAACTCAGGCAGGAGTCCACATAATTCACACGCTCTCCTGTTAAGTCTTCCCTTTACTTTTTTGGGGAGAAAAAAGGAAGGAGGTTGGTAGAGGGGAGCCTGGGGTACTCCAGCTCGATGCTGCTTACCTGGCACATCTGGCTGGGGAAGATGATGTGCGAGCAATTAATCCCACACGGAGATCATCTGAATGCCAGGCGACCTCCCATTTATTCCCTTGTCCTTCAAGTGGAGGAAGAAACTCCGGCCGCGGGGCCGAGTGGCCGCGGTGAGCTGCTTTCATCCCTAACAGGGATCACGAACCGGCGCGGGTCTTTTGTAGCCGCCTTCAAGGAGGAACGACGGGACTGTAATTCCCGAGGGAGAGGAAAAGCATTTCCCTGGGCATCCCAGCCCCGAGTGCTTTTCCCGTGGGCCACAGCGTCCACCTCCCCCAGCCCAGCATCTCCCCAGCCCCAGCGAACCCCAAGGACCACTGGCTGGCAGACAGTGCGGACTTTCTGCTAAATAATTCGCCAGTGGTTGAAAACAGCAAGCTAAGGGGATTTAGAGGAAGAGGAACAAGTGGCTGGATGTAACCAGACCCAATTAGCGGATGGATCAATTAAGCACCGGCAGAGCTGGGTGTCAGAGAGAAGGACAGGCTGGCAGGAGGAGGAGAGGTGATGGGATGATCGGTTGGGGACAGGGGGTGGTCCCCAAGCCCTGGCTGTGGGTGCTGCTGGCTCGGAGGAGCTGATCCCTCGCTCAGCCCCCATCGCTGCTCCTGGAAACTTTCACCAAGACCGGTTCACATGAGTCATTTATCAATTAAATGCGCAATTTTTGCCAGGCAAATTAAAATCTGTCCTCTTGTTTAATTAATAGGGCAGCTTTATATTCGACAAATTAGGGAGACTCTTGATGAGCTAATTTGTTAATTAATGGAAGCCTGGAGGCTCTTGTTTCATCAGACATTGCCAAATCCTTTAATCTGAAGCGTTACTCTTCCTTCAGGACCCCCTTCTCCCTCGCATCAGGGCTCAGACCCCAAAACAGCCCTGACAGTGATGCTCACCGTGGAAGAGCTCCCGGCACAGCCCTGGTTTCCCTGCGTTGGGATTTAGGACAGTGGCTCCTCATCAGCGTATTTCTCCTTCCCCTCCCTTCCGGAGGATTTATGTCCGCTGTCGAGGAAGAGCGTGAGATCCCTACAGCCGAGCCGCTGCCGCTGAACAAAGTCCAATCCTGTCTCCGGGAAGGAAAGCGGGGGGGGGGAAATAAATTTAAAAAAAAAAAAAAAAAAGAAAGAAAAGCTTTTGACCCAGTTAAGAGTGAAAATTTCACTTGTTTGATTTTTTAAGACAAAGCTCCCTGCGTGCAGAGTTAATGAGCTAATCGACTTTAATCAGCAGGTTATGGTCCAGAGGTGTAAATCAGTGATGCTGCTGCCAGTGGGTGGAGGATTCTGCACTCATGCCAGCAGACCTGGCCACCGAGGGTCCCCACATGCCCCAGGGGACTTGCATTGTGCCAACACGGGGCTAGTCCATGCCAAGCAGTGCCCACCTTGCTGATGGCCAAACCCCACAGCTTGGAGCAGAGTCCAGACATCAACACCCAGACAGTTGCCACAGGAGCCTTCAGGGCAAATAAACCCTCCAGGTATAACCAAACTCCTCAAGGTCAGCCCTTTCCTCCATCCAGGTGGACAATAGGCACAGCCACCCCCAGCAACCCCATCCCACTGTTTCCAGTACAGACCAGTAGGACAGTGCTGAGGCTGGGTGGGCACTGCTGACCTGCTCCAAGCCATGCCACGGCGAGAGGGATCGCACTGACCCCAGGCCAGAGAGCCCCAAATAAGTGTGTTGGAATCAAAACCTCACCGAGAGAGGACCAGTAACACCAGTAAGAGCAGCCCGCACTGACCCATGGGGAAAACCACAAGTGCCTAGTGATAAATATCTCATTACGGCTGCTCATTGGTACTGCAAATCCTACTTTGCCTTAAAAAAACACCAGTGTGATTTCCTGAGCTTGCACTATGGACCATTTCCCCCCAAACCAGATTAACCCAGAGCCTGAAGGAACAGCTCCTTCATTTATTTTTAGATATCAGTGCCTGCTGCACTAGCCATCACGTTATCAAGTAAATATGGAAAGCCAGATGACTGCCAGCAGAGAAGCACCCAGAGACACTGTTATCTTTGTTTTTAATAGACTGACAGTTCCTGGGATGTATTTGCTTTCAGCCTTTAAAAAGAAACACCAGCTTCACTTTATACCGCAGAAGTTTGCCAAGTTTCCAGCTTTCACTGAAACTTATTTGGCCGTAGCAGGCCTGCAACAGGCAGAGAGCACCTCGAGAGAGGGCACAGCTCTCTCAGACCAAGAAAGCAGCAATAAAAAAAGGAAAATCATGTTGAATGGCAAATGCCTGCTATAGTTTCCACAAATGCTTGGCAAAAAAAACCCCACAACACAACCCTGTTGCTGTTCAAGCCAACCCTGTTCGGGTGCCTTTCGCACAAGGATACTGATGGTTTGCACTTTGGTACTCCACCACTTGATCCTGAGTGCTGGCTGGCTGCCGGGGTCAACAAGGAACTCAAACTGGATAAAAACACACTTGTGTCTGGAGCTATTTTCATTAATCATGGGTTAATTGAGGCTGGAAGGGACCTTGGAGACCATCTGGCCCAAGCCCTGGCTCAAAGCAGGGCCAGCCTCCCAGTACAGCAGGCAGCTCAGGATCTTCTCCAGGTGAGTTCTGGGGATCTCCAAGGATGGAGATCCCCCACCACCACTCTGGCCCCCATCCTAAGGGTGATACCGCCCATCGCAAAGGGTTTTTTTCTTGTGTGCAGTAGAACATCCCCTCCTGCCATCCACCTTTAGTCTTTTATTCTGTGCCTCCAAGAAGAGCCTGGCTCCATCTTCTCTACCACCCATCTCCCAGGGAACAACAGCATCTCCCAGAGGGAGATTCTACATCCCGCTTTTTCCCTGGGCCATTGCAGGCTGCCAAAGCCAGGGAAGTCCCTCGGGCTTTTCCAACTGCCCCAATGAGTCCATGGGAAGCCCAAGCCTGGCGGCTCTGCCCCTCCATGCAGCCAGACGAGCTCCTCAAAGCAAAGCCAGGAAACTGCTGCTCAATCTCCTTGTTTATTCAGTAAAAGAATTGTGTATGTTTGGGGATAAAGTGTCGTCAGTTATTTTTCCCCTCTATTTTCTAACACTCAAGTGTCAGATCAATAAATTAATTCAAAATCATCTAACGAGCACTCAGCCTGTAATTTATTTTTCATAAGTGTTAATCCAATTCCTTCCGAACGATATGCCTTGGGGACCCTCGCAAATTAAGAAGCCATTCAAGACACTTCCCTGACATTACTTAGGCAGAAAACAACATTAGACTGAAAATAATAATAATGCCAAGCTCTTTCTAAAGATGGTTTTCAGAGACCTAAAACATGTTTCATTTTATTTGATCCTCCGCTTCTCTATTTACTGATGCACCCTGGGGCCCATCCCCAAGCAGTTCACTTCAGCCTTTAATAACCACTATAAAATGAGTCTTGCCAAAAGCCTTGATCTGATGTGGCTTTTATTGTGATCCAAAATAATGCTTATCGGGGGAACAGCTCCTGCATTAGCTGTCGCAGGCCCGTAAAATACACACCGACTTCAATCCAGGGCTTTCAACGGGTTTTAATTCTTATTTGCATCATGGTGACTCTCACTTGGGTTTGGAAAGCGAAGCAGACTCCAGGAAACATGAAGAGCCGATCCCAGGCTATTTTAAGCGTAAAAACAAGAAATACCACAGCTTCTCCAAAGACTCCAGAAGCCAAGAGCTGCCCAAACTCAGAGCTTTGTCGGGAAAATCAGAATTGAAATGAGAAAGGGGCAGGAGGATGGGAGGCCAGCACGGTTTGAGGCCACCCTTTGTCCCCACCTGCCCCCAGCCCAGCCAGCCCCACGAACGCCAGCTCCGGCTCTGCTGACGTTCCTCTCAACCCCGTGAAGTCATTTTAATCAAAAGCTACGGTGCTAAATTGCATTTCTCCAGCCTCAGCCTCCAGGCACAGCCTCAGCCCCGCTGAGCTTTCCCCTGCCAAGCACATTTTAAGCAGCTCCCCCATGAAAACCACACTCAGGGGCAGCAGCGAGGGATGCTCCGCATTGGGCAGGTGGCACCCAGGGGACCCCAGTTCCTGGACTGCCAGGCACAGGTAACTCAGCTGACACAAGGACATCTCCCTAATTCCTGCTGGACTGCCACCATCAAACACTTTTAGTAAGGCTGATGCACCTTCAGGGGGATTTCACCCTGGCCCTGCCCTGTGCACCCAGCGAGCATCCCCCCTGCCAACACGGAGGGTGCATTTCCCACCCTCTGCCGTGGCTCCCGACACGTTTCATGCCCCAACTGCACGATCCTTCAGAAAAACTTCAGTACTGACCCCTTGAAGCGTCTCTCTCTCTCTTTTCCCAACAAGCAGAGGCACTTCTCAGAGCTGTGTCTTTTTTCCATTTAAGCAGCAGGTTTTGCTGGGAGCGGGCGAGAGGGAAACAGATGCTTTTCCCTCCAGGTTTGCATAATGCATTTCTCCTTCCCCTTACTGTCTACCGTGGTGTGCTTGGCCTAAAAAGAGAAAAAAAAAAAAGTACAGTAATGTTTACAAGCTAATTAGGACATCATGGGAACACCAGAAAAGAGCCAGTTGGGCTGGAAGGGCTTTTGCCTGATTTTTCTTGGAAATTAGAACTGCAACAGGCTGCTGCTGGGTATAGCAGGGAGCTGGAACCGTCCCCTGGGCCCTCAGAGTACAGCCCCGCTCCCAGCCTGACCCCCTGCCCACCGTTACCAACCTCTCTGGAAGCACTTGGTTTTACCTCCAGTTCTCTGACACCGCTGCTGAGAGAGGCAGGGGAATCAGCATCCTCTCTCCCCACAAAAGAACAGGATTTGAGTTTCCGTGCCACGGGATTAGAGAAAAATTAAAGCTACGCTTGAAAGAAATAACAATTACCTTTTCTTTATATTTAGCAGCACTCCCCAGCCAAAACGCAGTTTCCGATCACACAACAAATTTGACGGTACATAAAACTCTGTGCACCAAGGGGGGAGAAAACGCAACATGGAATCGCTTGCTCCTTCCACGCATCGCTTCGTTGCATCGCTATTTCTTGCCTTGCCAGACCTCGGCCCTGCACCTCCAAGGCTCAGGAAGCCACAATGGGTCCCAGGAATTAGGGATGGAGGCATCTGAGGAGGTCTCGGTGATTTACTGTGCGGCAGGAGGTGGGAACACTCTGTGCCAGCAGATCATCATCCCCGCCGTCACCCCCGTTATCCATCAGCCAGCAGCTCGTTTTCAGAGCGCTGGTCCCCTGTCACTCCGGAATTATAGATCTACCCAGCGAAGTGGCAGGGAAATAATTGGTTGCTCGCTCCTCGGCCCTCTGAAATTCAAGGAGAAAATGAGATTTCACTTCTTTGCTTTAGATCATGGGGTTTTCTTCCCTGCTGCGCTTATTTCAAAATCCCCACTCCTCCCATTCGGCTGCCAAATGAGTGCAGGGAGCTGCCGGTGGCATTACAACCAGTGCCCCTGGGTTTGGGGTATCTGCCAGCGGGCTGCCGGCACGGCTCTGCTCCGGGAAAGGCTTTGACGAGCCCAAGGGGGAAAATTTCAACCCCACTTGGGACCAAAAGTTAGAGATGGTGCCCACGCAGAGGCGGATTTGCAAAGCCTCACGACTTCAAACCCGGATTTAAGTAGCGCCTGGACAAGTAGCGCGCTCCAGACAAATAGAGATGTTCCACTGGAGACGTTTAATCTCATTAACCCAGGAGCTGTTTGTGTGTTTTTGTTCCACGGTGGCGGAGCGGGGAACCTTGCCGCAGCAGCAGTTCCGCGCAGAAGCCGGCAGGGAAGCTGCTTTCAAACACAGCTGAGATCAACCTGTCTGCTTTTACCGCCCCTCCCGGCAGCAAAACCGCTGCAAAATAACTTACCAAATTCGTGTTTCTTTGGAATGAGGCAGAGAGCTCTCAGAAGGGCCGACTCCTCGGGCAGGCGACGCCTGGGTCACAGAGCTGCCCGCGGTGGGAACTCGCAGCCCCGCATGGCTTCGTGCAAAATACAGCAGCGATTTACTGTCTCTCCTTTGCTCTGCAATTCTGGCCCTGCCAAACCTCCTCTCCTCCTGGAGAAGAGCAGGAGCAAGGGCAAGGGAAGGAGCTGGGAAAGAGTTTTGATTTCAGAGAAAAGGGGAAGATGGAAAGCACGGGGGCAGCTCCAGCACTGCAGAAAGAAGGATTTACAGCCCTCTGCCAAAGCCTTTCGCACCCGTATTGCACCTCCACCCAGTCCAATTTATTTTAATTGATTTTTTTGAATGAGCAGCCACCTGAGCCAAGAGCCTTATTTACGCCAGGACCTTTTGAGCAGCAGCACTAACAAACGCCGGCAAAGAGAAGGTGTGCATGACCCCACCTCAGCCTAGGTGAGATGAAGGCACAACCCATCTCTGCTAGAATTTGCTCTCCCTCCATGAAGAAGCTTTACCATCCCCTGACTGCCCTGGGCCTTTGCTGATGCCAACGTGCAGCTCCTCCACCACATCCCTTTGGCCCTACGCAGATGCCAGGGCTCCGACACCAAGTTGCCTGGGAGTGTTGAGCAATGGAGACTCTTCAAACCCACTGGTTCCTCAGTGAGAGAAAGGCAAACCTGGGTGCTTGGTGGCATCCCGCAAGGGCCAAGCGTGGCAGGGACAGGACCGAGCTTTCTCTGGACCCTGGTGACACTGAAGAGTAGGCAGGAGCCCTTCAGCTCCTCTCTTGGCCGTGCTGGATGTTCAGCAGCATCACAGCCTTCGCAAATGGCTTCTGGGCACAAGCTGCATGCCTGCTGCTTTTCCTGCCCCTGCCTAATTCCTATCCAGTCTATCCAGTCTCTAGATGTCTTGCCTGCCAAATAGAAGACACTTAAAAGCAAAAAAAAAAAAACAACCAAAAAAAACACCAACCCAAAAAAAGCAAAACCCCAAACCAACCCCAAACTCCATTCCAGATGGTCTGGAGGAAAACTCGTATTATTTGCCAAAAAGCTAGGATGTTGCTTTCTCCGTCCTGAATTTCAAGCTCAGAAAGGTCAGACCTCCCATAGAGACTACTGCACTGCACTCTACTCTTTTTCTCATCCCGAGATTCACAAGGTTTGCAATTCCAGCTCATTACACAAACGCGAGATTACTGTGCTCTTGTCATATCCAGCCTCTGTTTCTACTTTCTGCCTCTTTGCAGAGACCACATACCCGGGGCATGTGGAGGGCTGTGGCTGTGGCAGGGGACCTCACACCAGCTGGGTTCTGACCCCGCTTCATGGCTGTATGATGAGGGTCTGTCCTCTCGCCACCCCAGGCAGGAGAAGGAGAAGGAGACACATCCCAAGTCACTGGTTAGCTGAGGTCTGAACAATGCCAAGATCTTTGGTGCAGAACATGAGAAAAGAGCGACTCAAGTGCTCTCTTGAACTTCAGCATTATTGAATCACGGTGGTGCTGGAGGGAGCCCAGCTTGGGACACATTTTGGCCAGCCCAACCCAGTCCCACCCGTCTGTCTCCAGCATCACTGTCCTGGCATCCCGCTTCTCTGCTGTCTGGATCTGACCTCCCCTTCAGTGCATGAACAAACCTGAGCCATTTTGGTCTGCGGAAGAGTAACTCCTTGCAAGAGCTCTACTCAGGAGCCACAGACGGATGGATGCCTTCTCAGCACTCGTTTGTTGAGACTCGGAGTATTTTTCACTTCTCTCCCAACTGGCAATATTCAAGAACCTCCTTTCAGGTGCCCCATCTGCATTCCTGGATCATCCCAACACCGCTGGGGTGGAAACCTGAATCAGAAAAGACATCTCATAAACATCAAACACTCCTGCCAGATGCTTTTGTCATCTTCTCCCAAAGCTGGGCACCACAAGCCCAGCGTCCCGGTGGGCCAGTCCACCAGCTCATTTACACTGAAGGAAACAGCTCCTACAAAGCGTTTACAACATCCAGCCAGCATTTTCTCTGCTCTTAGAATACCAGTAAAGAGCCCTGTTAGTTAAAAGTCACTGGTTTGGCTTTAGCAGCTGCTGTGTCCTCTCTTACATCACTCTCACCTGCTGCCTCATCCCTGAGCCCCAAAACAGCCCTGATGGGGCACGCTCTGATCTCAGGCACAAACTGGGGATGCTACGAGCTGCAGGACCTGCTACTCCAGGGGCTCCCCACAGCCCAGAAACTGTGTCTGTATTCCCCAAGCATAGACGAGGTCTAAGAGTAATTTCCCCGCTGTGCCCTGCGCTGGGCACAGCTGGTTTCCCCTCTTAACACTTCGCGCAAGAGGTGAATGAGAAAAGACCGAAGAGAAACTGAAATAAATTGCACAGCCCGGTTCTGAAGCCGACTTCATGCTTTGAGGACAAGGGAAGGCTTAGAAGTAACTTTTGCACGCTTGAGGGAAGCAGATCAAAGAGGCACTGGCTGGAAGGAGCCCTTTTAGGGCTGGCATTGTGTAATCCCAGAGTATTCTGCCGAACACACCACGGCAGCAAGGGCTGGGGGAGCTTCTCCTGGCAGATCGCTGCTGGGAAGAGCCCAGCAGAAAGGCACACTGGAAATGCAAAGGGTGTTCCTCCACGGTGAGGCAGAAGGCTTGCTGCACGCCCCGGAGGATCCTGAGCTCTGGTGTTAAAGCATTTACAAAAGATTGCAAAGATCTGCTCTAATTGTTCGTCCTGGTGAAATACAGGGAAAATAAACTTTTAGAAATCAAAGGCTAATGCATGAAGCAGATGTGCCAGCAATGATAAGGCAAAGCAAGGCTTTTAGAAACCAAATTTCAGCTTTGCACAGATTAGACATTAAAATGAACTCACTTAATTTCATGCCATATGCAAATCTTTACCAGCTGTCAGCTCTGTAGTCACTAGAGACGAAATGTAATAACTAAACAAAAACAAAAAGGCAGCGAAGGTTCTGCAGAAGCCCCATTATAAGCGGGTTCAGGCTTTGGGAATCGGGGAGCCTGCCCAGCCCTGCTGCCCATGGCTGCCCAGGCACATAACCCAACATCAGCAGGAGCTATTAAACATCTGCAAATAAAGTAACTATAAAAGATGTGGCTACTACTTACTCCTGACATTCAAGATTTCCCAGGCGAGCTGCTGTTTGCTGCACAATCTGACCATCACTAATTTGGTAGCTGGACTAACAACTGACCAGGCATCTTCCCAGACCACAGCTCGATGGGCCAGCAAAGGGCCACCTCCATCCTCAGGCTTTTCTCTTCCTTGGTAGCCCTGGATACGTGACACAGACGTGCCGTCAGCCAGAAGTCCATGAGTGCAGAACAAGGAGAAACATTCCTGTTTCCCTCTGGAGTGAAAAGCCCTTGAACGCTGATCCCCACCAAAGCAGAGAGCATCGTCCTGGCTTGCCCTCCTCCTGAGCACACAGCTACGCCGTGCAGCACCGCTGGCCAAACTATGGCTCCATCCCTGAGGACCTGCATGGAATTATGACCCAGCATTGGCCATTTACCGAAACATTCAGCAAGCATCAGCTCCACTGAAGCAATTCCACAGAGCTCTTAGCTCTTGCCTGAAGCCGTTCGCCATGGCTGGGAGAAACAGCAATCTTCTAATTGCTTCCAAAATGGACAGACCTGTGAGAAAAGGGAGACCACTGCTTTCAGGACCTGAACTGCATCCAGCTGCCAGCACCGCGGCCCGGGGCTTAGGTTCACCTGGCAGTAGCTGATCGTCAGCTACAAACAGCAAAAATGTAAGGTGCAGCTTCTGGAGACGGGCTCAGCCTGCGAGGGGCAGACACTCACTCACTGCTGGGGGGCTGCGGGGAGGGGGCGGCACGTGGAGGGGCGCAGGCGTGAGATTCGAGTACCAGAAAGCAGGTAACAAGTGGGCTAGGAGACAAGAAAGGGTATCAAAAGTGCTCCATCAGAAAGGCTTCCTCACGGCTGAGACGGGGTGTGGGTTTAGACAAACCCACCTGAGGTGACAGAGGCGGCAGGAGCCCGTGTGTGTGTGCCCGAGCTGCACTGTATTTATTCCCACGGCGTCTGCATCGTGTTCCTGGGAAAAGGCACAGCTCGGTCCTGCTCCACCAACACACTGCACCCCTATCATAGAATGGTTTGGGTTGGAAGGGACATTAAAGCCCATCCAGTTCCAAATACCTGCCCTGGCCAGGGACACCTCCCACCAGACCAGGTTGCTCCAAGCCCCCTCCAACCTGGCCTTGAACCCCTCCAGGGATGGGGCAGCCACAGCTTCTCTGGGCAACCTGGGCCAGGCTCTCACCACCCTCACACCAAAGAATCTCTTCCCCACATCTCAGCTCAATCTCCCCTCTTTCAGTTTAAAACCGTTACCCTTTGAGCTATCGCCCCGCTTCCTGAAAAAGAATCCCTCCCCATTACTTCTGTATCTCTTCAGATACTGGAAGGTGCTCTAAGGTCTCCCCGGAGCCTTCTCTTCTCCAGGCTGAACACCCCCAGCTCTCTCAGCCTGTCAATATCCCACCATATCCTGTAGGACGAGGCTGGGATGGAGCCAGCACTGGAGCATTGGCACACCATGCTCGGCTTCTCCCATCCCTTCACTCAGCCCAAGCAGGACCCTCCCACAGCCCACCCCAGTGTCACCCCTTTGGGGAACAGGCAGCAGCGGGGGCTCAGGGACAGACGGGGTGAGCCCAGCGCGGAGCATCCATCGGTGGGGAAGAGCTGCAGGAGTTCAGAGCAAGCAAGGAGCTTCCATGCGCCACGGAGAGCAGCCCACAGTGCTTGCCCTAAATACCAGCAACAGAGAGAGATTTACACGCAGCTCCTGCTCCAGCTCAGCCTCTTTCCTGTTGAAAGCCATAAAAACCAACAGAGGAGATTTAACATTCCATCTCCAAAGTAATTAAATCCAGCCGTATAAAGTGAAATGTTTAACAACTCCAAGTTTTGCAGAGTGCTGGAGGAACCTGATAAAGATGGAGTTACACTGCTGGTAGTAAACAGGGGCTGTTCTCTGCGCTCTTACTGGCAGGGGGGAAAGGGGAGCCTAAGTTTTAATTTGGAAGAATTTCAGAGGACGCATTTTATTTAGCAGCAGGCAGGAAAATTAACAGAGAGCCACCAAAAGCTGTGAACTACAGTTTTCCATGCTCTTTCTCTGTATCTCCAAGAAGGCTCCCAAGTCAGCGTCCGAGCTCTGCTGAGAACAGCACAGATTGCTCTGCAAATCCCTCTCTTCCAGCTCCTGTCTCGCTTGTTTCTCAGTGTAGGTGCTGAGATAACAGCCAGGCAGAGTTCCTGAGATCAGATCTCCACGTCAGCGTTACGATGATGATTTACAAAGGATCATCCACCTGCTTGGGTTTGTATTTTTAACGATCAGCACATGCAAAGAGCCATTTGAATATCCCAGGCTCCGGGAGCCTTTGGAAACTTGGATTCATAGAGAAGCAAAGCCAGAGCAGCCAGCAGTTACTGAGGCCTCTGCTCCAGAGGGTCTGCTTTGCTTCCTGGGATTTAGGAACTTAAATAGCTCTTAAAGACCGCATTCTGGGAGCATCCCTGTTACCAAGCACTGCTCGGTCCCGGCTGAGCAGAGACCCTCACAGACAATCTGCACTGATCAACAGGCTGAAATGTTGGAAATCAGCCCGGGACCAGGACACACTGGCCTCCAGCAACCAGCCCAGGCTCAGTCACACCCCCAGCACCTCTGCCAGGACACCCCGCTGCCTCCCCAGCATCCCTGCGCCGGCTGCAGTTACCATGGTGACCGAGAATCGTCCCCTCTTCCTGGCACCTTTAAGGAAAGATGTCCCCCTGTTCAGCAGCCACCCATGGCCCCCCATAGCAGAGGGCTGTCCCCAGAGGCCTCTCTGATTCTGCCTCTCCCCCAGCCACATCCTGCGCCCAGGGCTCTGGCAGGCAGCGAAGAACACCCTGGTTCCCCAGATCGGAGCAGGCAGGACAGGGACAGCTGCACCTCCAGCCAGACAACACCGCCGGCTCTGTTCTCAGCTGCCAAAAGCCTCCTGCAGCTGAACATCAGCAAGAAAAAAAAAATAAATAAAGACGAGTAACGAGGATCAAGTCATTCCCAGCTATAAAAAGGGTGTGTTTTTCAAGTGGAGTCCAAGACAGGAAGAGCTTGAGGGCATCCAAGACTAGAAGAGGATCCCTAAGTGCAGAGAGCCCAAGCGTGGTGCTTGTGGCCACCGGGGCCACCCCTGCCTCCAGCCGATGGCATAGGTGCAGGTCCCCAGGGACCCCAAGGGTGCCAGCCTCACGCTCCCCACCTGCGGGACAGATCTTCCCCTTCAGCCAAGTGGGTCCCACCATTGCATTAGCGAGGAGAAGTGCCACCTCCAAGTGTGACAAGCTGTTGTCTCGCCCTCCCAGATCTCTGTGGGGACACCTGCCAAGCTCTGACAGCTGCCAGTACCTCAGCAGGGGGGCGAGCTGAGAATCTTACAAGGTAAAATAGCTCCTTTTGTAATCTGCTCCTACAAAACACCTACCCTCTTGCCTGTTTTAGCCCTCCCTGTCCTAGATTACAAGCCCTGGAGACGGCAAACGTGCAGAGTTTTAACTATTAAATGATGCATCTTGCGAACGAGTCCCCAGCGAGCGTGGAGGAGAGGTCTCTGCTGCGACACAGCCAGCTCTCCACTCTTCTCTGCCGGGCTGTGGCTGCAAGTGCTGCCCTGATCCAACTGCTCCTGTGGCTCCTGGAAAGGACGGGGAGGTTGTTTTCACCCCTCTGGGGTTGTCAGGAAGCTGCTCATCCTTGTGCCGTCTTCTAAGCAGGTTTCTGTGCTCCCTGATGTTCAGTCAGAGACCGATTAAGCTCCGTGCAGCACGCCAGGAGGATGGATAGCCGGCACCTACATAGACTTTGGCACTAAATCCCCCTTAACAAGAGTTGCTTTTGTTGCATTTTTAGCTGAACCCCCCCCCTTCACTCAGCCAGAGGAGCAGGGAGGTAAAAGCAAGAGATTAGCTGAGCATCTTACCCCCAGAAGCCCTCATTATACAAGGAGGTCTCCACTGCCTCCTGCAATCAATTAAATGGACTGGAGTTGGGGATACCTGGCACTTCACAGGATCAAAACCCAGAGAGGAGACTGTAGGAGGCAATTTCCCTTCTGTTATTGACATGCAAATCATCACTGCAGTAGCTCACGGGTTTAATATATTTCCAGATTGCCTGGCGTGGAGTCACATTAGTCAAGTATATGTGGCACTTGGTCCAAAATGACTCTCATTATAGAGTCAGCATTTCCACCTCAGCTTCAAGGACAGGCTGGAGATGAGCGTGCAGCCACTTGTCTTACCCCTCTCCCAGTTCCCCTCTGAGACAGGACCCCCACGGAGCTTGGGGACGGCGAGTAAATGGCCAAGAAATTCCTACACGACAGACACACGATGACACATGACTGACATATCACAACACACGACAGACACATGACGACAGTGAGGCTTGATGTTAGACTGAGGTCCCCAAGAAACATCCTCTTGAACCCTGGGTACACATTTGACTGTGGCTTTCTACAGCCCCCAACTTCCACAAAGCTGATGTTTCTTACTGCAAGGCAGGGCAGCCAGCAAGAACAGGAACTGCCACAAGAAACGATGTTCTCTTTCACAAAACATGCTGTTTTTTTCCAGGAGTTTTCAGGTTTGCTCCCTGTTCTCCACAGCTCCCAGCACCATGACTGACAACTCATCACAGGTACTGGAACAGGGAGACATCCCAAGTGCTGCTGTTGGCACCTCTGTCCCTGCCTGGGGACAGTACCAGCCCAGCAGCATTCGCCGCTCCCTTTGGATGGTCATTTCTGTGCCCCACTGCCTTCCAGACCTTCAAACCAGCAGCGATGCATGGCTGGTTGAAAAACCATGCTGACCACAATGATGAAAGAGCTTTTCTTCCACACAGATGGGACTCCTTATTCCCTTCTTCCCTCTAAATTGCATTCCTCATTATACCCAGACATCGCAGAGTGACTTTGCTTGGGACCTGCTGGTTGAAACAAGCTGACTGGTCTGATGTTAGAACGGCTCTGTCCCAGCTTAGCCAAAACAACTCCAGCTCAGCTGCAGCATTGCTTTGAAAGTTCTCCTTTTGTCCATTTATTCCCAGCGCCGCAAACCAATCTGTCTGAGAAGCTCATTCCTCATTATTTGTTAAGAGAGCCAACAAAGCCCTCTGTTCCTGCACCCTCTCAGAGCTTTGTTTTCAGCTGTCTATTCAGTCTCCTGTTTGTGCTTCCCAGTGTTTGAGCTAAGAGCTTTAAATCGCTCACTTAGCCTTGAACCCCCTTCACTCAATGTCTTTGGTTTGCAGCTAGAAGAAGTAATCACCACAGCGCAATCTGCCTCTTGCTTTTTGCTTACCCTTCTATTTCCTCTTTAATTAAAAATCCCTTTGGTCCCACACTTGGATCCGGGACGTGGTTTCCATTTGCCTTGCAAACAGCGCAGCTCAGAATGTCAAAACCGTTTTTCACAACAACCTTGCTTTGACCTGGGTGACAGCTTTACCGCCAGGCATTTGATCTCTTACTTGCCCATCTGTTCATTGATTAAAATCCTGCACTTCAATATGCAGTTCTGTCTCTGCATCCAGCAGCTTCTCCTGACAACAAGACGCTCCTCCAGACAAGGAGCGTTTCCCAAGTGATGCTCCTCAAGCAGATCGCTGCCTCCTCATCGCCTCGGTTTAATCCAACAACTCAAGGGCAACCAGTGGCCAGCAAGTCCCAACGACGCTGCTCAAGAGCGCAGGAAATAAAAGAGATGAAACCCAGGCTAAAGGGAGACAAGAAGAGACCACCAGCATGGCACGGCTCCTGGGGGATACTGGACCTGCAGTACTCCGCCTCCAGATGCCCTGCAGCACGGCCATCAAACTGGAGGCTGGAAGGGGAGGGAGGGCAGACAAAAGTCCTCCCTTTTGCAAAGATTTTATTTTTTTTCCCCCGTTTAACATGTGGGCCAGGAAAGCCAGAAAGAAACAAGACTAACGTTTCTGCCTGATCACATCTTCCAAATTGATGTCAGGTAAGATTATCACAAGGATCACCAGAACAGCCACCATCAGCGCAAGCTCCAGGGAAAGGCAAGATCTGTGCCACCAGCCACCGCTACCCCTCAGCAGCAATAGATCACCCAAACCTCCTTAGCACACAGAAAGGCGATTTTTATCCCAGTACGAACAGTTCCACAAGGAAGCCAGAGCCTTACTCAACCTTAAAATATGCTTTCCATGACCACTGCCTCTAAAAGCAGAAGATATAAAAGTCCAGGAGAGACTGCAGCACACTGGGAGGTTTCTACGGAGCAGCGAAATGAGTCAGTGCCATCTACCGGCTGCATCCGCTTCCACATTCACCACATCCAACCTCAAAACGTTAAGTAATAAGAACCAGCCTCTTTCACGTCTTCTCCCATGACACAACTGTAAGGCTTCCAGCATCGCTCTGCAACACCGTACGACACAGCACCGTTTCAAACGCAAATTCCTCATAGAGGTTAAGGATCCAGATGGGAACCCTTTGGGACAACCGTGGCTCCAGACACATCCACATCCATCCACACCGAGAGCTGCCAGGCAGCCCCAGCGGGACAGCCCAGAGCTCCAGCATTTCACAGCCCTACTCTCTCCTACCATCTACATCGGGATCTCCCTTCGTTATCCCTGACAAAATCATAAATAATTGTGATGTACGACGTGCTGGCAATGGGAACCCCTGAGCTGGCCAGGATGAGTGCTGAGGAAGCACTGTGGAAACGTACCGCTCCAAGGCTACCGAGAGGCGTCAAAGCCGGGATGAGTCGCCAGACATTCCTGGCTACCAGCGCTGTGCTCCTCTGTTGGATCAGATATAATTGGCGAACAGTTTCTAAATGTGCTTCTCACCATTTTAAAAAGGGAAATACATCATCACTCTATAATTATTCCGTAATTAGGCTTGGGTGCCATATCACTGGCACTGAGGAAAACACACATTTCTCTCCAAGCTTCCTCTTGAAGGGCAGGCAGATTTGCTCACCCTTCAAATGCTAATTACGCCCCAAACTTATCTTTCAGCATTAAGGGGCTCTGGCAGATTCCAAATGGCTGGAGGATGTGGTAATTTTGTGCTGCAGGAATCGCCTTGGGCTCCATTTGCTGCTGAGTGGTCTTGGAGCTGAGGTGCTGTCAGTCTCTTTTTAGGGATGCTGGTTGAACCGAGCTCATCAAGCTGCTTTTGTCAATCCCGGTAAAATCAATAAACGGCTGAGAGAGTCCCAGCACTGAGAGAGTGGTTACTGCCTTTCCCACTGAAAAACGAGCAAGAAAAGGAAGACCGTTTCTGGAAACCTTCATATAAAGCAACATCAGGCCAGTTCTGAGCTGTTTGCAGAGGAAGCAGGGCTATGTGTTTTACTGACATGCTCCTCTGCCTTAAGGCAAAGTAGACTATTTTTTCCACAAAAGCCAGGGCTAGGTGACACGAATGCCTTTATCAGACAAAAAAAAGGTGTTGTATAACACAATAAACAAGCCGTGAGCGCAGAGGACAGCTTGCTGTGCTCCCCACACCACCATGCCCCAACAGAGCCCCGCTGGTGGAAGCTCCTGGCCGTGCCCAGCCTCTCCACTGAGGAGGCTGCACCAGGCAGGAGGCTGCCATCACCCGTCCCCGCACCCCTAAGCGGCCCAGCCTGGCTGGGCCTCCCCAGAGCCCTGCCCCGAGCCTGAGGGGAGCCATGACACCCTCCTCTCCTCGGGGCCGCCGCCGTCGCATAGCAACGGGAGGGGGGGGCGGGCTCCCAGTTATTAAATAGCCAATGGACCCGCCCCCTCCTTCATCCTCCCTTCCCATTGGCTGTCTCTCCTATGATTGGCGTGAGCGCTCACCAGTTCTTACCCTCCACGAGCCTCTCCCGCGCCGGGGGCGCGGCGCTACCCGGAAGACGCCACAGGAAGCCGGGGGCAGGAAGCGGGGGGCGGAACCTAAAAAGAGAAGGATTGGCCGTGAGCGCCAATGGCAAAGGAGAAGAGGGGCGGCTCAGCCAATGGCAGGGCGAGGGGGGCGGGCTCCCAGGAGGCGGGGCTACTGCAGCCGGCAGCTCCCGGGGAGGCGGCAAAGGTAATGGTGGGAGCGGGGTTGGGGGAACCCGGGGGCGGGGGAGGCCTGGGGGTGAGGGGGGGGACCCGGGGGGTGCCGGTGGGGCCAGGGGGAGGCTGTGGGGGGGAGGAGGCCCCACAGGGACCGGAGGGCCGTGGCGGGCCCGGTGGCGAGGAGAATGCGGGCCTGAGGGGAGGCCGGGGCAGGAGATGGAGGGTGAGGGGAGGCGCGGGGAGGGAGAGCTGGGGAGGGAAGGAAGGGTGCTGGGCAAGGAGCGGCTGAAGGGGAAGGTGGGGGTCTGGGGGGGGATTTCCAGGGCGGGAGGACAGGCAGGAGCTTCTGGCTGTGGGGGTGGCAGGGCTGGAGGAGGAGCTGGGCAGTTGGGCCGTGTTGGGGACAGAGCTCCTGGGCATCAGTGTCTCTTCACGCTGCTGCTTTCACATTAACCTACAGCGGTTCCCATAAGGATTTGTGTTAAGCTGAAAAGCTGCACACGTCCTGCCCTGGTGTGTTTTGAGGCGGCAGGGAAAGGTGGGGGTGCTTGGGATAACCCCTAAGAGCTGTGACAGAAGTCCACTGAGATGCCACGTCTCCGGCACCGTGCCATGCCTGCCCCGTGGCACGGAGCTCTGGCTAAAGCTGTTTGCGTTCCCAGGTGGGAGCAGCGGGAAAGGAGATGTTCCTCGCGTCCGGGCTGGAAGCAGGATGAATCTCGTGTCTATGGCGACAGATGCCGAGTTGAAATGGATAACCCTGTGGGTCCGCGTGCGGTGGGCGGCCGTGCTGGTGCTCCTCCTGAGCTCCCTGGTGATGCTGCTGCTCCCACCGGCTGCTGTGGAAGACCAGTGCCACACAGTGCTCAAAGGACTCTCCTTCCTGAAGAGTAAACTGGGCGTGGGCTCCTCGGGGGTCAGCAGATACAAAGGACAAACAACCGGCCTGAGCGTGACCTCCAAGGGGCTGGAGCTGCTGGTGCTGAAAGGCAAAGCCTCCCCAGGTAAGAGTGTCCCTGGGTGGGTACAGGGGAACAGCTGGGTCGCTGTATAATAATGACGACCTGCATCTGGAAATCCATACTCCTCCACCTGATGATCTCCTGTACCCCATAATGGTAACGAACTCTCACTACCCAACTGCAAATTAGCGTCAGCTGTAAATGACCCAGGGGTCAGACACGCCATCGCCAGCCCGACTGCATTCCATCGCCCTGAGCTGCAGAAGGGTGACATGCTGGCATTTTCTCAGTGTTCTTTTGTCTCTCGGAAGCTTTTCTTCATGTTTTCAGTACCAGTAAGTTCTGTTGAGGTGACTGGAATAGGGAGTGGTGCTTTAATACACAGTAATGTGGGATACACAGCATTACTGCTGAAATTCTGGCTGCTGTAGAACAGCTTTTCTGGCAATGACAGGCTGTGGTCATTGCCTTTACTGGCCAGGACGTTAATTTGGAAGACACTCAAAGGAATCATTGCAATTCCAGCACTTTATTCACATTAAAGCTATTATTGCTGGGAAGATGTTTGATAGTTCAGTGAAAAAACGGATAGAAGCGCTGTTAGCAGCTGTGGACTCTGCTTCTAGCAAGAAAACTGGTGTTATTGCCGAGAGAATGTCTTTAAGAGACTGTGTCCTCCCACACAAAGCAGCCTGGTGGCCAAAGTGAGTTTTGCCAGGATGGCTACAGGCCTGTGGCCAGCTTGAGCCACGCTGCTCACAGATCCTGCCAGGAACAGCTCTGCTGCTGCGTACTCAGCCTGTAAACGTGGCACAAGCCTCTGTGCTTGTAGCCTGGCAAAGGCTGGAATAAAAGTTCTCTATTAAAATTCTTATAGACTGACTTTATTTGAATTTTGTATCAGTGAACTTTGACAGGCTGCAGAGGCTTTCAGTACAATTCCCTGTCCTGTTATCTCACTGTTATCGTTGCATTTCAGAAGTGAAGTTAGAAGCCAAAGCGGCTCTGAATCAAGCCCTGGAAATGAAGCGCCAAGGGAAGCGGGAGAAGGCCCACAAACTCTTTGTGTACGCCCTCAAAATGGACCCTGATTACGTGGATGCCCTAAACGAATTTGGTATTTTTTCTGAAGAAGAAAAAGACATTCTTCAGGCCGACTACCTGTACTCCAAAGCACTAACCATTTCTCCCTGCAACGAGAAGGCTCTGATCAATCGGGACCGGACGTTGCCTTTAGTTGAAGAGATAGATCAGAGGTATTTTAGCATTATTGACAGCAAGGTTAAAAAAGTGATGGCCATCCCCAAAGGCAATTCCGCCCTGCGCCGAGTGATGGAGGAGTCCTATTACCACCACATCTACCACACGGTTGCTATCGAAGGCAACACCCTAACGCTGTCAGAAATACGACACATCATTGAGACCAGATACGCTGTTCCTGGGAAAAGCTTAGTGGAGCAGAACGAGGTGATCGGCATGCACGCCGCTTTGAAATACGTCAACACCACGCTGGTCTCGCGGATAGGCTCCGTCACCATCAGTGACATCTTGGAGATACACCGGAGAGTGCTGGGCTACGCTGACCCGGTGGAGGCAGGGCGCTTCAGGACCACTCAGGTGTTCGTAGGACATCACATACCTCCACACCCCCAGGACGTTGAGAAGCAGATGCAGGAGTTCGTGCAGTGGATTAACTCGGAAGATGCCATGAGCTTGCACCCCGTGGAATTCGCTGCCTTAGCCCACTACAAGTTGGTTTACATCCATCCCTTTGTCGATGGCAACGGAAGGACCTCGCGCCTGTTAATGAACCTCATCCTAATGCAGGCAGGGTACCCACCCATCACCATCCGCAAGGAGCAGCGGGCCGAGTATTACCACGTCTTGGAAGTAGCCAACGAGGGCGACGTGAGGCCTTTCATACGCTTCATTGCGAAGTGTACTGAGACTACTCTGGACATGTTGCTCATTGCCACCACGGAGTACTCCGTGGGCTTACCTGAAGCAGACGGCAGCGCCGCTGGATGCAAACAAACCATCCCCGTCAAGACTTGAGGGTCCTCGACATTCAGGAGCCAACGTTATGTGTGGGTGAACAGAACGCCAAGCCACTCAGTATTCCTGTTGGGAAATAACTCGACAGGAGGTGTCACTCTTTAGCATTTCATTTATTTAAAGTGTCTTACATTTATTTAAATTAATATAATTTATTTATGTACATTATGCCAAGCTGAAATGTGAACTGTTGATGTTGACCGTGCACTCTTAACTTGCTTGTGCTACTGGGAGGAGGTGGGGAGAGGTGTCAGAAGGGCTCAACAAGCTGAAGTAGAATTTAATTTCTCTTTAAAAATTTAAGTTTTGAGAAGCTGTTTCAATCACGACCCTTCACCTGGTCAGTCAAGTGCACTGTCTTACCTTTGTCTTGCCTAACAGCTCCTTGACAAGTCTTAACTGAGTTTTTGCTTTTGTGTTACCTCTTCCCTGTTGTCCAGAAAAAAACCCAAACACAGCCCTTGCAGTAACAGCACTCTCCCAGCCCTGGAAATCAGACTTTTTCCTGTCAGTCGTACAAGTTTGACAGCGCTGAGCAGGAAGGAGACTAAACTCCAGCTCAGCAAAGGCACCTCCCCCCTCCCATTTCTGTTTTCAGTACCACTTTGCACGTTTACTTTCACTTGCCTTTCCTAGGGTGAGTTCTGTACAAGCAGAAAGTTTTGGTGTTAAGATTACAGATGACTTGACTAGAACAAGAGAAGAAATGCTCTCTGGCTTCTTTCACTGAACTGCGAGGTGCTTTTTGCATAATTTCAGCCAGAAGGACTACCTAGGCCCTGCCTCGGACCCCACCTCATCAAGCAGGAGCCCTGGGAAACTGCAACTGTCCTTATACTTTTCAGTTCAGGGTTCGAAAAGGGCTCGTTTCTGCAAAACTGTAGGCAGAAAAGGTGGTTATATGTACCAGTGAGACAACCTTCATCCATTGTGCCAATTTGCTAAGAACACGTATTGCCAAAAACGTAAGTTTCTTCAATCTACACGAGAGAACTTTTCACAATTAATTACTAGGTTGCATTATTACTGTGATAAACCCGCCAAGAATCACACGAGGCCTCTCTGTGCTGCAGTGGCAGTTAGTGTAGTACTGGGAAGCCACGGTGCAATTCAAAGCAACACTCTTGATCTTTGCTTTTAAGCTAAAAGCACCTGCAGCCTAACATAGAATAGCTCCCTCCACCCCTGCCTGCTGGGTGTGGAACAGCATTATTGATCCCAGCACCTCCAAGTTCAGAAAACATTAATTCAGTGCATTTTAGAGCCCTGTCAAGCTTAAACCCTTTGCAAAACAGCATACAGGTTGTCCCACGCCAGTGTTAAGTTTCTTCCCTTCTAACTTTCTCTTACCTGCAAGGTAGTTCTGACACATTTTATACTGGCAGGCAATAGACTGGGAGTTCCCTGTGAACTACAGCCCCACTCTGTGCTCCTGTACTGGTTATTGCTGACAGGGAAAGGAAACAGTAAGCAAGGAAGGGTGTTCTGTCCTTACAAAGCATGCTTATTTTTGTAG
Organism: Calidris pygmaea; assembly: GCA_003697955.1. NCBI lineage: Eukaryota > Metazoa > Chordata > Aves > Charadriiformes > Scolopacidae > Calidris > Calidris pygmaea. Next base: position 26,335 of record QJSC01019832.1, on the reverse strand, counting down.
TTTAAGGTGAGTATAAGTAAAATCTGCACTTTAGAGCTCTGGGGAAAAAAAAATGTTATTTTAGTAACAGATTAATAAACTATTTTAATATTAAAGTCTTTGTTTGGAATAGCGTGTTCTCAAAACACTTTCCTGTGCAGTAAACTAAGAAATGCTTACAGCTCAGTTTGCAGAGCAGCAATTTACTGTTACACACCACATAATAGGGGGCTCTGAAGCAGCAAGTCCAACCCCAAGTGAAGTATAAATCATTGCTGGGGTTGTGTGTGCCCTGCCATCAGGGCAAGGCAAGCACCAGACTTATCACTTCTACCGCCCAAATCAAAGCTTCATATTAAAAAAAAAAAAAGTGTTATTGGAGTGTTCCCATTTTGAGATACAATCCTGCTGTAGCACAAGAGGCTGCACACTGTCCTGTGAACAGTCCCTGAACTCAGTCCCTGGCTGTATCACCACCGCTGCTGGTGCCTGCTTCAAAGCTACCAAGCAGACTCGTTACCTCAAAGCAAAGCCAAGTCAAATCAGCAGAGAAGGTAAGCACTGAAAATAGTGTTTATTTGCAGCAGTGCTTGTGTTGTACAAGTGAACTTGGTACTGGGGTCCCCCCTCACATTCAGCTGCTGGAGTTTGCAGCAGTTTTAGCTGACAAGGAGTAATATTTCTATCCAGTATCAGGTACCAGGTTATTTAAAAGTCTGAGGTGATTACTAAAGTGATTTCAGGATATTCACATTAGATGGAATAAGCTACTTAAAGGTATGTGCCACTGTATCTCAGTGCACGGGAGAGGTACATCAGTATTACCCAGCTGCCGTAGGATAAGTGCAATTCCAACACCCACATTTCAACAAAAGCAACAGTATTTATAAAAAACCTTTGAGAACTTGAGTTTAATAAACCAAGAAACGTCAGCTTGCACTTCACATTTGTACAAAACCATACAGAAACCACCTGCAAAAAGACATATGAGCTAGCTAGCAAAATCAACCAAAAAAAAAAATGGTCCACAAAACAGCATGTACAGCTTTTATGGGAAACAAAAATTACCAGATCTAAGTATTATGACACTTAAAAATAATAATTTGAATGTCTTTTACAAATACACAATATAAAAAACAGATCAACTCAAACAGAACATTAACTGAATACATATATATGTATATATTTGTGTATATACATATACACACATATGTATAGAAACTCTCCCAATACTAAAATAGGCCATTGTGGTGAAGTTACTGGCATCTGCCATTTAACTCTTCATGGAAGGAGACGAATGCCCCTGCATGTGTGTGTGTGTGTGTGTCTGGGTGTAAAATGGGTTTGTTGTCGGAGAGAATGGCTGCAATCACAACCTGAACCGACCAGTGGAGCTCGACAAGGTTATCACTAGGCTTTCACATCTCATATCTCATTCGTTAATGAAAGAGAAATATTAGTAAAGTATTCGTAAAACTTGATGTGGCATCCAACCTGTACAGGAAATAGTTCCCCCCTCGTTACCCTCAATATGAGGAATCATATAACGCCATTTTATCAGAACACAGAACTCATTGCTCTTAGAAACAAAGGAAAAAAAACAAAAACCAACAACTAAACAGGATTTGTACCATCCTACACTGATCTCGATGAATGCAGGTAGTCCAGAAGGGTATTTACACAGGATTGTGACCGGCGTTCTCTCCTCGCTAGCGTAAGGACACAGCATGGCTTCCAGAAAGGCATTTCACATTTTACCAGACCCGCTGACTGCGGACTTCTTGCTCACTTTTTTAGTAGCATCTTGGCAAAATCAGCGTTGGACATCTTTTTAGGCTCCTCAGGGGGTTGGGACGAAGTTGCTGGTGAGTTTTGGACCATCCCATTCTCAGCCTTGGCCATGGGATTACTCTGGCGCTGCAATGCGCGAGGCATCATGGAAAGCTGTGTCCTTCCCTTCCCTCGCCTGCAGAACAAAAAGCGACATTTAAAAATATCCCAGTGCTCTTTAAACACACCATTTTAGCTCGGGGAAACAAAAAGGACATTGTTGGCTATGAGGAACGCTCATTTAAATGTTATTCCTGTCATTTGTTTCAGTAATAATGAGCTTAAAGCTTTCAATGGGCATCCTTTGAAAGATGATACCCAACTGCAGAGAACAGACAGACCTCAGGAATTGAAGCTCCGTGTTTATCCACAGGGCACGTACAAAACAACCCCAACACAACACTAAGCAGCAGGAGCACTCCAACAGATTAAAGAGCAACCTTAATGCCCACTGGTAACAACAGCCAGTTCTCCAGAAGGAGAGGACGTGGAAGTTATTAGTGCTCAGGTGCTGACACCTGATCCAAAAGGATGTCCAACACCTGATACTCCTGGTCCCAACAGACCTGTTTCTATTGAAAAGGAGATGGAAGGAGGAGGAAGGAAAAGTAAATCTGCTTTTCCTCATCAATCCAGCAATCTAAATTTTTACGGTTCAGCACCTTTTAGATGTTCTTTCATATTCTAGAGAAGATTCCTACACTGTAGGAATCCCTACACTGGGAAAAAACACCCAATCTTTCTTTTTTCCCCCCTCGCTAATACTCACGCTCCGTAAACCTGTCGTGGCACCGCAAATTGCGAGGCTCTGCTGGCCTCGGGCTTGTCCGGCAGCTTGCGCAGAGGGGGGTTACTGATGGCCACCTTGATGACGTGTTCCTTCATTGTCAGGCCATCCATCTTCAGCACCGCCTGCGAGGCCTGAGCTTCGTTCTCATATTCCACATAGGCCAGGCCCTAAATAAGGAAAAGAGGTTGCCTACATTAGTTTTAGTCCTCCTTTCTCAGCGTGACAGCTTTTGCTAATAATTTGGACAACTCATAAGAAAACAGCACAGAAGGCAGACCTAAACACGGCTGAGAGCTGCAGTATTCTTTAGCTAAACAATTCTTATCTACACAAATCTACAACCTACATTTCTTGACTCTCGTTCACAATGCCCTAATTTATGGAAGGGGTATAAAGAAAAAAGATAAAAATCAAGACCCCAGTAAAGTAAATATAATGAAGTGCTGCATCAGTGGGAAGTCTTCACTTCTAAATACATATTGGATATATGTATAATACATATATCCAGGCTGAATCTGGTATTGGACAGATTTGGATTCATAGCAGGAGGAGAGAAATTTATCTATGGAGCTAGAACAGGAAGATCCACACAAACTCTCCTGTGATCCTTCACTAAGCTACAACTCATACCTAAGGAATCAAGTCCCCTAACACAGGGCCATTACAGCCACCTTGGTTTCAAGAGCACCTTGGTTTTAAAACCCACCTCAAATAGCTCTAACAGAACTGACAGGCACCGACTCTTAAGGAGACCGAAATTGCTGCCCTGAGAACAGAGACCAGTGACAAAACTCTTCTTTGCAAGAAGGGAATCTACGTTAGCTCCATGAAGTCACAGCTGCTAACCATGCACTGGTAACCAGCTGTCAACAGCTGCTGCTGAACCTTCAGTAATGGGGTCTGATTTCCAGCAAGTGGACAAAAGGGCACCCCCAAGCATCTGCCAACAACAGGCTCCCACAGCGAGTACAGTAGCTGGAAGGCGTCACCTCCCCGTTCTATTATTGCTGTTCTTCTAAATGACACTCAAACCCTTAAGCTGTATTTTTGGATTATCCAGTCTCACAGGAAATGCATCAGATTTTATGTAACATTCAAAATACATTTATTTGTGGTTTAGACAGAATCCCAGCTCAAACTAAGCCGAAAACACGGCTTGCAAGACTTGGGGTGCACTCGGAGAGCACTCCTTACAAAGCACAACAGGAACTGTGACTGAGGTACTGCCAAGAGCCAGAAAACACATTTTAAAAATACATGCGCATCACCACCAGGACGGCACCTGTTAGAAGTGCCCAACACGCAGACACGGCTGAGGTGTCAAGTAGAATTTTGGCAGAGCAGCAACTAGTATAGAGTCTCTTATTTAACAAGGAGTCATTTATTCCAGGATGGAAATAATGAGCCCCGTCAGAAAGAGGTGGCTCATTTCTCACGGGCAGATCTGTTATTGCAGCAGGTGTTACAAACAAAAGCCTCAAGAAACCCAAGAGGAAGGAGGGGAATCAGTTACACCAGGTAAACCCTACCCAGTCAGTTACTTTAAAACCAAATATTCTTTGCAGATTTACTAATGCTTATTTTTACTGTACTGAAAGTGCCATAAATGGCTTCCCTTCCACCCCATTGACATCACACATCCTTCTTGTGCAAGTTAAGTCTTTTGGAAAAATTTCTCTTCCCCTCCTACTTCTTATTTGTTAGCACAAAGGCACACACTGGGCTGTATGAATCCAAGCATTTCTACAGGTTTTATTGCAAAGCAATACCCAAACCTCATGAAGAGCTGCTTTTTGAAGGCTTTCTTAAAATTAAGAGTGCATTAAGGATGCCTACCTTGGGTTTTCCGGCTCGGTTGGTGACCAGTCGAATGTCTTTCACGTTCCCATGTGCTTTACACACATCTTCCAGCTCTTCCTTAGTGCAGGAAAACGGCAAACCAGATATGAACAGTTTATGTTTCTCCAGTGTAGTGCTATACCTAAACACCTGAAGAAATGAAAAGGCTGTTAAACAGGAAACAGGTCAGAGAATCCACGGATTTTAATCTATTACACCTCCAAAAGCTTATGTGTGCAATACAAAAATACCTTCAAGTCATGAGTATTATCTTAAAAGATATTTGCATATAAACATACAAGCATACACTAAGGCTTTGGAAGTAATTTTAGGAATTGAGACACTTCTGAACAACCATGTCTCCTTCACAATGCGAAGGGCTGCTGATAATGACTCCTTGCTCAGTTGTCACTATCTGTCACCATGAAGTTTTTCTGTACCGTAACTCCGTAATGCAGAAAACCACTGATTATATAATTCGTATCTAGTTGTACAGACAATTAACAAGAACCATTGGGTTGTGTAATAAATGCCTGCGCTGTATGACTCAACCAAAAATGTACTTTACAGCTTGAGATGCTCAAGCAGGAATCTGGGTACCTCACACCATTAACAAACTGCTTGGATCTGCTTCCTCAAGAGCTGCCGAAATTCACTATTATCAATCCTGGTTTATGGCAGAGTAATATAAGATGCAAGAACTCCCAGAAAACAGTTTTTACTGTTAAGATATAACATTACCATTCCAAATTAGCACAACGTGAATTCATTAGATGCAACCCCTCTGGAAGCAACATATTCTGGCAGCTTTTCTCCTAAGTCCCACTGTTCAACCTATTACTTGAAATAATAAAAGTTTACCTTAAAGTCTGGATTCTTGTTCTTGTCAACGCATGGAGAAACAAACATTGGTCTTCCCTCCACAACTTTACGGTCCAGGCCAAGAGCTTGGAGAGCAGATTTCTCCTCCTTGAATTCTACATAGCAGTAGCCCCGGAAAGTCCCCTTGTTGCTGAATACCGGACGGATTTCTGCCACCTCCCCACAGCCCTCAAAGAGCTCCTTCAGTTTCACTTCAGGATCTGCCATGGTGTAGGAAAGGTTGCTGACAAAGACAGTGACATTATCTTTACTGCTGTCATGTAAAACTTTGGGGATGTCTTTTCGACTGGTAGATGCTTTTTCCTTTTGGTTTCCTGGGCGATCTGGCTTTTCAGGTCCACTTCTTCCAAACAGCCCAGTTTCTACCTCCATGTCTTCTTCAAGATGTATTCCATCACCATCCCCCTTGTGTCTCTTGCTGGGCAGCTCTGCTGATCAATGAAATTGAAAACTAGAATTGAATACTAGAAAAAATTACAGCATTTCATTCACCACTGAGACTAAGCTGTCCTCCATTACCACAGTGGAGCTTGGAAAAGGCACACAAAACAAAATTCTCCCTCAGGTTTTTAAGACTGAGTAACAACAGATTACTTGACCAAGACAGCAAGTATTTGGATGAAAGCAACAGGGATATTTTTTCCCTTTTTCTGTCAGTTCTAACTACTGATTCACGTTCTTTCTCTTTGTCTAATGGGATGACTTATTTTTCATTTTTAAAGTAACACAAAAATGTAGGAGCTCCCAAAACTCCCAGGGGTGGCAATCTATTAACATCTCTGCTACCACCTTCAGTGAGTCTGCTATAATATTGAATAACCCCATTTAGACACAGGCCTCAGTGTCATTTGATGAGTCAGGAAATTGACTTTTGTTTAAACGCAGAAAAAAAAATAATCACTATTTCTCTGAAACAAGAAACATCTAAAGAACCCTACAGAAGTTCTTATAAACATACATTTGTTGATAAAAAACCCCCAACATCTAGTCTTTCATTTCACTACCACAGAGATCTCCTAGGAGAAAGAGGAGACCCTGAATAGACAGCAGCTCAAAAGACACCAGAAACAGCGCTTTCTATCTGCCTCTAACTGAAGGGGGGCAACCAATAACCCTGTTCACCAGATGCCTGAAGTTTTAGTTTCTGATTTTGGGTTGGTTTTTTTTGTTTGTTTGTTTGTTTTGGTTTTTTGTTTGTTTGGTTTTTGGGGTTTTTTTGTTTGTTTGGGGTTTTTTGTTGTTGGTTGGTTGGTTTTTTTACCTTCTTCTTCTTGTCCCCATTCACCCTCATCATCATCATCTGCTTTGCGCTTATCTCCAATCCTGTTTTTTTTAGCCTTTTTGGAAGCCTTCTTTTCCGCCCGAGCTTGCTTTCGTTGTTCAGCTTTCTCCTCCTCTTGCTTTGCCAGAGCAGCTTCTTTCTCAGCAGCCTACAAATATGGAAAATACATTTTTCTAGTGACTGCAGATTGCAGAGCATTCATACATGCTATTTTCTAGTGCTGGACCTGGAGGGTTTCCTCTTAAGCTCCACAAAACACTGTGCTAATGGGATCATCATTTAAAGCAGATCTCAATTGTTTGATGTTACAGCTTTCCTGGAGTGCATGTTACTTTTGTGTACATCCAAGGGTCAAAAAGTGAAAGAAAAAAAAAAAAGAACATCAAAAGACACTAAAAAGTTTTAAACTAAAATCAATAGTTTTGAGGCTTTAAGACAATTCAGGCTTATCTACATGAACCAGCATTAGAATCTGACATTCAGACAAGCATGACCTTAATATAGGTATTTCCTATAAACTGCTTAGGTAGTTCACAGAAAGTTCTGACCTTTGCTCTTTGTTCATTAACTCGAGCTAATCTGTTTTCCGTTTTTTGAACAGCAGCATCCCAGTCTTCCAGTGTTCCTAAAGGATAAAAAAAAAAAAAAAAAAGCCTTGTATTTAGCTTTCCCATAGTTTGAAAATACAATTCTGGAAAAATAAGGGTCAATGAGTTCATGGAACTTGCTCTCTGTATTAACCATTACACATGAAAATTCAAAATATAATGAGTAGCCTTCAAAGAAAAAGAATACAAAAACCAAACAGAGCAAAAATCTCTCATTTATAATACAACACTCCAAAAAGGCATGGAAAAACCCAGCAATTTCAGCAGGCTCCAAGTGGGGCCAGAAAAGAAGAAAAAAGGAAAGAAAAAAAAGAGTTGGTTGTGTATAGTACAGTCCTGAAAAGAAAATAAGCCTTCACCAGAACACAAAACACCAGATCAAAATTCACTCAGTATCATTGTACACTAACTAGGCCAGGTAAAACGAGACGCCGTGTGGTTAGTTACCTTCTATTCTCTCCAGTGTGAGCAGCACCTCGCAGACGTGCTCTGGATAGTCACTCGTGCACTGCACGGCTCGGTGCAAGGCCTTCCTGCAGTGCTGAGTATCTCCGTGAGCTCTGCGGGAGGGAACCACAGCAGTGAGGAGCCACATCAAGGTTACAAGACAGGAAAATTAACTACTATCTATGCAAATGCTTTTGCCTTCCCCAGCAAACTCACACTACACCTTGTTGCTGTAATCCTTCTGAAATATACTGCAGAGCTGCTATAAGAATCTCAAAACCATGCTATAAACCCATACAAAGCATACCCATGCTAAGCATCTATGTCTTGTCTTAGGCACATGAGGAAACTAAAGAGTTAATTAACTCTTCCAAGCAGGCAGGTTCTTACCTTTCTAGGTTATAATACTCCAGCCACATGTTCGCATATTTGGCATTTCCTTTAGTCATGATATTGTCCCAGAGTTCTCTGGCTTTCTGCATGTTGTTACATAAGCGGGCCTGAAACAGAGCATCCAAAATACTCAATACAATTTAGGATTATTTCATCAACATCATTACCCCCCCACCGTTGGATGCTTTAACTTACTCTCTTCCACTTCTTCTGAAGAAGATAACACCAGAGATGGTGCACACAGACCCAGGAAGACACATCTGCTCCTTCGAGCGATGGGAGCGAACACCTAACACAACCCTACTTAACAAACAATACTTCCCTGCCCACGTCCTCCATTAGTCTGGGGTTCTGGCTCCCACATACGTTTCATTTTGGTCATTATAAAAAAATGAGGTAGTAGCTTTTGAATTTTTCCTTTTGTCATTATTAGAACTGCTTTAGCATAAGTTGAATCACACCTGGATGCACCTACTTTCTCTCTCCAATAAGTGGACAGAAAGTGAAAATAATTAATTCAGATTCAGGCCACACTGTTCAGGAAGACTACAGCACCTAAGACTTCGACAGGCCATCTCACGTATTATGTCCAGAGAAATTATAGCATAAAAGTAACATGACTTAATCTGTGGCAAAGGAGGGAAAATAAAACACCCCCTTGCAGGCAGCGACTGCACCAGCACATGGATGGATAGCTGTACTAGTCTGAAACCAGTTCGGGTAGGCAGCACTAAATTAGGCTTTGTCTTTAGTTGCCAGCCACGTGGCCAGCCCGCTCATGACATCACTCCCAGATCTCTACCATACTGCTGTGACTGCAGCATAAACACACCAACAGCCCTGGCAACTTTAACAAAGAGAATGCCATTTCTTTCCTGGGATGTCGTGCTTCACGCCTGAAGCTACACTATGTGCTTCACCAGTCCAGATTGGTCAGGAAGTGGAAGAAGAAAGATTCACTCATTGCAGTTACCCAGATAAAATGCCAAAGTACAAGACAATTGCATTCTGTGGCTAGAATATTAAAATGATCAATTTCCTCTAGTCTAGCAATTTAAATACAGAAGAGAGAAACATCACCTCAACTCTTGCCCAGTTCTGCATGATGGTGCAGGATGGATCTCCACTTTCACTGAATCCTGGGAATAAAAATAAGTTCTCTTTGTGAATGGCTCTTGGAAATAAAGTTGAATACAAGTTAAATACTTGTGGAGAACTAGTCTTATAAAAGTTATTTTAAGCAAGAGAAAACAATATATCGGATGATTTAACTTACGCTCTTCCACTTCTTGCTTCAAATATTCCACAGCACGTGCAAACGCAGAGCGCAGCTCTTCTAATTCTTTACTCGAGTCTTTAGACAAAAAAGAATTGCCTTTAAATAATAATCTACTTTTCATCTCCCATCCACTAGAACTTCATCCCTAACACCCACAATGACTGTAGTGCAGTGGGAGGAGCTTATTACTTAAATAAAACTCATCACATACATAGTAAAAAAAAATAATCAAGTATCAAAAAATCTAAGGCAGGGAATTTTTCACCAGCACAATCTATTCTGTCAGCAAGGAGTTGCTTTAAACCAACTAGGTTTATATATTTTATAGACACTAACTGCTCACAAAGTAATTTTTGTGAAAGATGTGAAACTACTGTTGAATTTTTAAAAAAATTAATACCACTGTTTTAAGGATGTATATAGAAAACAGTTTAAATATTTATTCACACATGTATCATATATACCTTGTGTAAAATCCACCCTTCTTCTCAGGTAATCAAGATACGCCTGCCAGATTTCTACATAGTCCGTCGCCTGAATAAAACCTGCATTCAGAGCTTTTTCAAACATTTCTGAAAGAAATGGGAAAAAATAACACCCACACAAACATATTTACTTCACAAATATTGACAAAATTAGCAAGCTACTGTGCATAGCACAAAGTAGTATATACACCTTACATTTCTAGGAAGATACAGGGTATACTAACATACACCAAATTGGTTTAGGAAGTGAATGTAAAAACCAGTTTAATTGAGTAACGTTCGTGCGATGCTGAAGGAAATCGCTCGCTCAGAATTGAAGCTGCTCAACAAAAGCAGCTTTGCCCTAAAAGCTTTAAGACTGTTGCGGCAGGAGGAAAACAAACCCTATGGCGTCCTACAGGTCACCACCATTTGTCACACATTACTCAGAGCACAAAGAGCAGTTGTGTAAAGAAGTCTTGCTGAGATGGTCTCTCTTTACCAGAAATAATGCCGTGGTCGACTCTGTGCCTCTCCATCGCCAAAAGGTAGCGAATCCACAACCCAACCGTCCAGGGACAGTTTCTAACAGCGCGGTCATGAGCTGACAAGACCAATTCTTTCACTTTCAGCTGCCGGTCCTGAAATAATCAAATACAACAAAGTTTTCGGTTCCTATTAGCCAGAGAGCCCATCTAAGACATACAAGCTTATAAAGAGCCGACACCTTAAAACAGTACTTCCATTTTATATTTGAAAAAGCTACAAAAAGATGGGTAATTTAAATTCTGTAGTCCTAAAAATCTCATGAACACCTTCAAAAGAGAAAGGATATGCTCAGAATCAACACAAACAAGAACTCCCTGCCATATTCAGCCTGCAATACCTAACTGTCTGCTTCCAACCGAGCCACTTTGGTATTTTCTGCCAATGAGATAAATATAATAAAGGCCCTGAGCGGATTCCCAACTGTTCTCAGTATGTTTAGAAGAGAGGAGGAAAAGAAACAAGAAAGAAGGTGCACACACAGCCTACTCAAGGGAGGCAGACGCTGTTCCACCCACAACCTGCTGTCTCAGGCTGGTAAGATAAAGACATGACGGAGCAACTCAGCCCAGATAAGTCTCCTGTAGCGATTTGCTTAATAGACTGACCTTCTGTCCACATGAAAACCCTGCCTCTCAAGTTCGGCATGATTTTCCAAGGGCATTAACTACCCCACATGTAAATATCTGGGTTTGCTTTGGCTTGTTGGTAAATTAGTTGTTCTCCACTGTAAAATATTTAGGAGAGCGCTGGCAGCCCTCAAACAAGCACTGACATTAATTTATCTGTGTCCTGAAAGACAGGCAGGGTCCCCAACGATTCAGACACCACAGAACAGACTTCAGAAGCTAGAAGAAAATGAGGGACATCCTCCGAAGCAATGCCTCCGAATGACTAGCCAGGGACAATGTCAGGGCTCACAGCACAGCTGGTTACACCTAGTTAATTCCTTGCCAGATAGACTGGGTGTGGGCTTTAAGGCTTACACTAATTCTGCGGAAAAAACACATAACTGGAGGACAAAGTGAGCAAATGCTTAATCAATAGACACACCACCAAAAACAGGAAGAAACCAAAAGTAAGGTGAAAATCAATTTCTGAAGAATTTAAAGACTACAGGATAGGACTGAGGTAGAACTTACTGGTTGTTCATTTATTAGCCACTAAGATTAAAAAAACAAAACCACAACCAACAGGAAAATAAAAGCACAAACATCTGGTTTTTGTCCTTACCAAATACTGATTGTAGCGTGCCCAAAGATCTGGCACAAGGCAGTTCTCAGCCAAAGCCCTCTCATAGATCAACTGAATGCGAGCTGGATCTCCAGCTTTCATTTCAAAATCAATGTAAGCTTGGTATTCTGCTAGCTTCGGTGGTTCAGCACCCAGCTATAAAACAAACAGAGATATAACCATTTAAAACCTTCTGAACAAAGCATGAATCAACCAGTCCAACTATTACTCAGAGCAGGTCTCATGCAAAATTCCACACAAGAGCTTGGCCTGCTAAATGTCAACAGCTTTTGATTTGCACGTATCTCCGAATACCACCCTGGTTCTGAACCCACTCAGATCCCCCAAAAAATCACCCCAATTAACTCTTAATTTTTAAGCAAGGTATGAGTAACAGCAGTACCAGTGCCTCTTCGTATGGTTTACACTTCTCCAATTGCTGTAGAGCTTTTTTGTAACTCTTTACTGTTGTTTCTGGGATCGGATCTTCTGACCATTCCTCATACTCAGCATATGAAGCCTCCATATCTATTAGAAAACAGACATGATACCCCATCAATAACCTATTATAATCAAATATAGGTTGAATGTTGATAATTTTGTCCAACACATTTGTATTTCTGTTTATACTTTTGTATCTTAACTCTCACACTACTGCACACTTAGAGGGCTCAGACATTTCATCTTATACAAGGCACTACAACACAAACTCAGGACGAGCTATATTAAAGCTGCTGATCTTGATTTAGAGAAACTTAAGTGGCAAGACTTTCCCAAGGCTTTAAAGAAAAGCAAATCACCCCAAGTTCTTTCAATATGCAAATGGAGAAGTCAAAGAACTGTGTTAAACTTTCTCCTATAAGCAAAGCCACAAGGAAAAGGGATTCAAGGAGTCTAAAGAGTGAAGCAGATATGGCAGAATTCTAACAATCCAGCTGTCAGCACGTATTATTCTCTACCAACCAGGGTTCTTATGTAGTGATCATCACAGTTGAATTCCTAGATCCTAATGGTCATGTCTTGTGCTCATCACTTGTACTTTAAATAGCCTCAAATTATGTTAAAAAAACCCACAGATAAACCAAGTTTTAAGGAGCAGGAATATTTTCGAACAAAGAGGATCTGTGCATCATTCCAGAGGCCCTAAAGACAGGCAAATGTCATTGATTAAAGAATTCACAAATGCTCCAGCTGCAGTTTGCGTGGCTCTACCGAAAGAATAATCATGACTAATGCCCGGATCACCGTAACACGGCTTATCCACGCCATCTCTCCCAGCGCCCCGGCTCTTACCCAACAGCGGGATCCCCAGCTGGCGCCTGAACAACGTGTGGATCTTCTCAAGCTGGCTGCAGAGCATCTGCTGCTGCTCGGGCGATGGAACGCTGCCAGGAGCCGGCTACAAACAAAAGGATGGAAATTTAATCAGTCCCCCTCAAGCCTGAGCTGAAGAACACGATGGAGTATTGTTTAATGGGTTGGGGGGGTCCGGGCTCCAAATGTGGCTACATGATCCTTGAAGGACAGACACGGCCAACTCGCTTCTCAGGTCACTGCTGGGAAAGCTAAAGCTTGGAAATTGCTAGACTCGGAAATTGGATGAATGTGAAAAGCATTCCTCACCGAGAGCTGACACTAACGTAGGGAAATGAGAACCTGAAAAAAAAAAGCATGTCATCATTCATTTCCCAAACCCTTTGGGCTGCCAAATAGTTTTTCAATAAATCCCTGGTGTGTGCACAGATGAGTGAAATCTTCCAGCTTTATTCCTGTTTGTGAGTGAAAGGGTGTTCTCCCGTTACTCCTTTGTTAGAGCATTTCATAGAACAGTTTGGGCTAGAAGGGATGGTTAAGATCATCTAATTCCCACCCCCTCTTTCCTCCCCCCATATGGGCAGGGACATCTTTTAACTTCCATATCTTATGCAGCAAATGGGGAAAAAAAAGAAGAAATATTCACATTCTGGCCATCTTGTAAAGCTATCTTTTGTAGACTTAAAACAGCATGTTCTAGGGATAACATACTATCATCCAAGAGTCACAAAAATGGTGAAATAGTGAATGAGTTAAAAGCCGAAACAGAAAACAAGTCTAGAAATACAAACATGACTATCTGCAAAAACATCTGCTGGCAAGAACACTGTTTCATAACAGAGCTACTCTATTGAAAGCTATTCTTGTCAGCTGGAGCTAAAGGAGTGAAACTGTGCTTCTGGAGATGAGATATTATGATCTTATTTAAACAAATAAGCAGACATTTAAGCAAATCCATGACTATATCAACTAAACACACAGGATGTTTTTCCCAGAACAGAGGGTCAGTTTCTACAGCTGAAAAGAAACAACAGTGTGACATTACAGCCTTTTTTCTCAGAGGAGACTGATGAGGGGCCGGCACAAGGTGACTTCAGAAACTACAACACAACCTGTTTCTTACAGGAACCCGGCCTCACCTGTGCAGTTTCCAGAATGGCATTCTCAAACTCTCGGTACGCTTCCCACAAAGCTGTTCCTTTCGTCACGTGCAGTCCGACTGCTGTTAACGCTCTCTCAAATATTGAGCGGACTTTCTCAATTCCTCCTTCCTGACCAATGCCACCAATTGAATACTGGGCATATTCCAGCCAAATTTCAGGACCTAAACAAAGTTGTAAGAAATAGGTGACCTAACCCCCTCAAAAATAATAATAATTAAAAAATATCTCTGCTTCCCAAACACCCACAAATAGACCACCACATGATAATTTGCGTTACCATCCAATGTAGTCAAGAAAAATTAAAATATTTTATTCTATGCTCTTGGTTCAGTACCAGCTGGTACTACTATCTTCTGAAAGAAGTTACTCTTGTCGTTACTGATCCAGACTGACTCTTGTGTGCCACCTCTGTACACAAGCTGCATCAGAGATGCATCAAGACCCAACCCCCTCAACAGCAACTTGAATTTTCTTGAGCACCTGTGCAGAGCTGGGACCGCAAAGCCGTCACACTCCTACAGAACTCAGACTAAAGTAGGTCGTCCTTCTCTTCCCAGACTCCTACACTTGCCTGTTCAGCAACTGCTCCAGCAGTGTTAACTATGAAGGAGGAGGATTTGCCAGAACAGTGTGAGCTGCCTGGCACCTCTCCCACCACCAGCAGCATCTGAGAAAATGAGGTTCAGGGACTCCCCCCCCAGCAGAGACCATCCAACCCACGGATGTTGGATTGCACATCTCAAGCTCCAGAAGCCTTTCCAAATTCCAAGTGCAATCCACTCAGCAGATCCAGCTCTTCCTCGGTTCTTCATCTCTCTAAGCTAAAAGTATTAAGTTAGGGCTGCAGACAAACCCTGAGAAACGGAGAGACAGGACACCATGTGCTTCCCTCGCTTTTAATGAGGATGATCAGAACCTGGTATCGGGCAGGGCTGGGGTTACGTACCCTGAGAACCCTCACTGAGCGAGCCCAATACCTGCTGCTTTTAGAGATCACAGAAGTGCAAAGTATGCACTTAAAACTTTTTACAAGATTCATTTAGAAGATCTTAAAGATCACAAGAGTACTTAAAGCATTGCCTTCAACTCCAATGCTTCGGAAAAACAAAGGATCGCTTCACACCAATATTTTTGATCCAATTTGCATTGTAAGAGAAGAAATTTTCCTAGAAAAAGCCATAATCTGAATGCAACACAATACATTTTATAGCATGTATTAACAACTTACAGATGTAGTCTTTCACAGCTCTCTCAAACAGCTCGTAAACTTTCTCTCGCTCAGAGCTTTCAGAAGCCATTTTTATCTCATCCTTCAACCAGTCCAGCCAAATTTCTGGAAGGAAGAAGTTTAGAATACATCATCAATGTTCAGAAAAAAAAAGAAGTCAAATCTACTTGTTGAATTTTTTATGAGAGTTTTTAGTAACAGACTTAAAACAGGGAGAATAAAGCAATTTTACCCTCCACAACTACTCACAACTAATTTAAGAGAAAAGTTCGGTAGAGACCGTATCAAATTAGTACCAACACTTCTATTTAAAGAGAGCAGTTGTTACAAGCAGCAATTTATCAGTACTGTGGGCAGAGGACCAGTACTCTCAGATGCAGCAGTACTCAAAGAGGCATCTAAACGTACACTTCTCCTCACGGTTTTACAAGAAACAGTAAATAGCTTTAGAGGCTGCAAGTTTCCACATGCACAGAAGGAAATCTTCCCTTGCCCAGGCTAAAAGCACATTGGCAGAACAGCCTCTGAAATATTTATATCACCTCTGTTTTATGAATAGAAAAGAAACATCCACTTCAAGGACTACTTGCAGCTTCTACCAACATCGTGGTTTTTGCTGCTTGCCTGCAAAATTTAACTTTTGACAGGAGTCTGTCTGTGCTCTGAGTCACATTCCCTGACACAGTGACCAGAGCAGTTTCAGTGCTGCCATCCCTCAGCTATATGTCACCAGCCCTAAAACAAAGGCAGCACAAGCAAATACACATCTGTCCTCCTATAGCAGGTTGCATCCTGGCAGTGGCAGCCTCTGGCAGCAAACTGGGCAGGACAGTGCAGTTGCAAGGGGCAAGAACTTAAATTCCTGCACCAGGCTCATTACTCCATATCTACCAGAGGTCAAGCTCGATGCTGGCCGTTAACACCTGCAGCATTCAGAGATTAGAAGTCCCAAATCTGTCCTTTTAGGTTTCTCTGGACAGTAACAATGTTGTTGAAGCCTGGCACAAACACATGATTTCACTACTGAAACAATAGTGTTTTACATGAATGATGCAGAAGATGCTCCGTACCTTCGGTAAGTGGAAAGAGTTCACTCATCTTCTGACGAGCTCTTCTGAGCTTTATCAACTCTCCCTCCTGGCGCAGCAGCTTTATCAGATCCAAGTGACAGTTATAGTCAAAAGCGTTGATGGAAAGCTTTAAAAAAAAAAAAAAGTAATATTTTTTAAAAACACTGTTGAGTGGCAGACATGAAAAAATCTGAGAGCATTTAGCAGAACAGAGTATCACACTATCTTCTGGGGCACACAAGTCTCCTCACGTGCCACACAGCCAAGACAACACCTCCCTTCCTGCACAGAGTTGCGCCAAACTTCACTATTGTTTGCAAGGTGCTTTTTCCCATCACAAGCAGACATTTATAAAAAACATTTCCAAATTTAACAGAGCTTTAAAGTTAAGCTCAGAGCTTAGCCTACAGCTCTAAGCTCTAAAGGTTACTGCTCAGCAGCACAAACACCAGCACCAGGAGTACAGCAACTACCAGCTGCAGAAACAGACCCAGGAGTGCGAAACAAAGAAATCCTTCTTCAGAGCCAAATATGTTTTAGTTTTTTTCAATAAGAAAGGGCTCTCCTCTCCAATTTCCCTCTCAAAAAAAAAAACCCTAAACGCCTAGTTTCCACTTCAGGCTCTCAACATTCACCCCAAACAGTTCCCAGCATCAAACCACACGAGCAGACATGGATTTTTTTCCCGTTACCGCCACAGCAGGCGGTAAGTACCACCCGCAGAAAAACCCCACGAAGGCCAGGTCTCGCCCCGCTCCGAGACTTCCCTGAGGGGAGGCCTCTGTTCTCCGGGACGAGCCTTCCCCGCAGCCCCGGGACCGCTCCCGCGGGGCGCCCGAGGCGTCTCTCGCAGCACCAGGGGCGGGCCACCGGCACCAGACCCGGCCTCCAGGACGGCTTCCCCCGGGCCAGGAGCCGCGACCAGCCGGAGGCCGCGGTATTGCCCCACCACCCCCTTCCCACGCCGCTACCAACCCTGGCGGGCCGCACCTGCTCCTCCAGCCGCTGGATCTCAGCCTCATTCTCCTTCTCCTCATCTTCGCCATCACCAGACGAGTCCGAGTCGCCCTCGTCCTCTGAGTCGCCCCCCGACTCGGGGTCGCCCTCCGGCAGCCGCTTCTCTTCCTCTGCCGCCACCGCAGACGCCTCGGCTCCCGCCGCCGCCATCTTATGCAGCTCCCTTCACGGCCAGCCGCGCTCCGCCGCCTGCCGGGGCTGCCCCGACCGCGCCTATCTTGTCCCCGCGCGCTGCCGCCAGGCAAGCGCTGCGAGAAGAGGGGTGAGCCGCCTCCCAGAGAATTCCCTGCTCGGCCGCCTACCGGGGCCGCGTTGCGGTGAAGGACAGCGGAACCGGAGCCCTTGTCTTCTCAGCCGAGACGCCGGCGGCGCGGCGGACACCCCGGGACCTGGCGGCCAGGGGTCCTCCGAAGCGAGCCGGAGCGCGCGCGGCGCTGCCCGCCCGCCATATTGAGTGTGGCCGCCGCGGCCCGCACACGCGCCCGGTGCCGCGGTAAAAGCGGTGCCGCGATCGGAAACAGCGTGTATCGACCGTTTTTAGCGACAGCGCGGGGTTGTCCGGTTCCCCCCCCAACCCTCAACACCTCCCGCCCCGCAGGCGGCTTTTAGCGCTCGCCCCCTTCGCACGGCGCGCCCCGTTACAACGTGGGGCCTGAGGCAGCGCGGGGGCGGGGCAAGGGGCGGGGCCTCCCCGGCCGAGGCTATAAAAGGGCGGCGCGGGGTCGCCCGCCCCCGCCAGGCTCAAGATGGCGGCGCTGAGGGCGGCGGGGGCGGCGCTGCTGCGGCCCGGGCGCGGGGAGGCGGCGGCCAGGCTGGGCTACCATAAGAAGGTGAGGGGCGAGGGGCTGTGGGGGGGGGGAGAGGCAGGGCAGGGGAGGGGCGGGGGGGGGCGGGCGGGCAGGCGGTGGCGGCGGCCGTTGGTGACGCCGTGCCCTCGGCAGGTGGTGGATCACTACGAGAACCCGCGCAATGTCGGCTCCTTGGACCGCAACGCCAAGAACGTGGGCACCGGCCTGGTGGGTGCCCCGGCCTGCGGGGACGTCATGAAGCTGCAGGTGACCTTGGGGACCCGCTGGCACTGGGGGAGGGATTCGCCTGGGACTCCTGCAAGGCCCAAACCCTTCCCCTCAGGGCTGCGGCGCGGCCTTTCCTCACACACCCCGGCCCTGAAGTGTCCCCTGGGGCCCGGGCAGGGCCTGTCCCGCTCCCGAGGGTGCGGTGGGAGCCAGGGCCGTGCCTGGGCTTCAGAGGGTGTCTCTGGGGGCACCTGGCACCGCTGAGGTGGCACCGATGCTCTCGCAGGTGGAAGTGGACGAGAACGGGAGGATCGTCGATGCCCGTTTCAAAACCTTCGGCTGCGGGTCGGCGATTGCGTCAAGTTCACTGGCGACGGAGTGGGTCAAAGGGAAAACGGTGAGAGTCCTCGCCGGGGTTGGAGGTGACGCCGTGGAAAGCCTTCAGAGCTTCAGACGTGCTGGTGTTACCTCTTGGGAGCACGGCAGAAACGGTGGCCTCGGAATCCCAGCGCTGGCTTGGTGCAGTGTGGGGGTTGTTTGTTTTGGTGGCCGGCCCAGGTGGCCAAACCAGGAGAGTGGTGCAGTAGCTTAGAAAACAGCAACTGTCACCCTTGTTAGGGATCTGATTTCTAGAGCGATAGTTGCCTTTCCTAAGAATTTCCATTAGTCTGCAGGAAGGTGCTTTGTGCAGGAGAGCAGGAGACAAAAACACACCGATCATGGGTTGTGAAGGAAAGCTTAGTTTTGGACAATCTTTAGATTATTTATACTTTTTCTGCCAGACAAGCAACACATTTCTATGTTATGATAAAGGTAAGTGTAGAAACAGTCCCCGAAGCAGCGCTTAGTCTGTGACACTGATTCATTCCCACCACTGCTCACTCTGAGACATCCCTTAATTTCAAAATCCTTCGCTACCCCTGGCAGCCGAGATGTTCTTCCGCGTGGATACTGTTGGCTCTGCAGCACTAAAGCACTCTCAGAGCAAATGCCTTCGCAGCCCGTGTTGTACCTCATGTGGACATTAAGAAAAATGTTTACACTGAAAGGGTTCTTAAGCCTTGGAATGGGCTGCCCAGGGAAGAGGTGGAGGCACCATCCCTGGAGGTATTTAAAAGACGGGTTGACATAGTGCTTAGTGACATGGTTTAGTGATGGTTTTTATCAGAGTTAGGTTGATGGTTGGGCTCAATGATCTTAAAGGCCCCTTCCGACCTTGACAGTGGTATGATTCTGTGACCAGTGACCACACTAACTGTGTTTTCAGGTTGATGAAGCGTTGAAAATCAAGAACACGGATATTGCTAAAGAGCTCTGCCTTCCGCCGGTCAAACTGCACTGCTCCAGTAAGTAAAGGACCAAACCAGGAAAGCTCAAACACAAACACCAGTGGGAGAAGGGAAACTTCTGGGAATAGCGCAGATGTTTCTGAATGTTGTGTTCCAAGTAAAGTTTCTGCACAAGGCACAGCTGAGGTTGGCCCACAGGAGAAATTTTGGGATTGTTTTGAGAGTTTTCAGAACGCTTTCAGCGTCTGGGCTCGGTAGCTCTGCAGACTGATAATAAGTGTTAAAATTCTGACATTCGACTTCTAAGATGCCGCCCTGCAGCGATGTCGCTGCTGCCTTCTCATGCTTTTACAGCATCTTATGCTCTTAACAACTTCATTGTCCTTGAAATCTTTTTTTTTTTGTTGTGTTTGCAGTGCTGGCCGAAGATGCCATCAAGGCTGCCTTGGCTGATTACAAGTTGAAGCAGGATCCAAACAAAGAAGAGCCAGAGAAGAAAGCAACCAACGCCTAAACTGACTGTTAAAGCTTGTTCTCATTCCACTTAAATTTGCAGTGCAATTATTCTAGCTTTCGGTAGGACCCTGCGCACTACGAAATGAAGCTGTAAGATACGCACAACTTACGCACAACGTGTCGGTGTGTGTACAGCCACCTTTGTCACACGGCGGGGATGCGGGTGTTCCGGGCAGCCCGTGTCCCTCACCGACTGTCTTTGGAATGTTTGAGGGAAGAGGACGGCGCAGCTGCAGAGAACTCGGTGGCTTCTCTCGGGCGAGAAAAATCCTGCTGTTCCGGTACTGCAAGGGCTGCACTTTTTTTTTTTTTCGGGAAGATGTATAGTTTTGCCTAATATTTTACAGAATTTAGTGGGAAGCATTGCCTTGGTCTTGATGTTTTTGTTAAGAACTGCAGACGGGTCTGTGTATCGACGCAGGATACGGATGTGGGGCGGTGTGTCTGCCCCCCAAACTGTGGCTGTGTCGGGGTTCCATCTGGGGAGAGGGTGTCACCTCCCGGGGTGCGGGGACACTGTGGCCGGCACTAGAGGGCACTGGGAGGACGTTTGCAGGGCACTGGGTGCTTCTGACGTCCTGCCACCCTTAACGCTTGTCTTTGAAGCTCTCCTTAGAGGAATGATCTTAATTTTGGAGCGTCTCCTGTAAGAATTCGACCTCTGGGTTGGCCAGCGCTGTTAAAAGGCTATAAATCCACCCTGGGGTTTGAACCCGGGAGGGGAATGACGTAGTGGGGGTGTGGGGCTGACGGGGAGCTCCCGGGGGACAGGGGTTGGTCTGTGTCCTCTGGGGACACCTCTGTGTTCCACGGGATGCAGTTGGGCTGTGATTTACCGGAGGAGTGGGCCGTGGGGAGAGCATGGCTGGTGTTCACGTACCCGAGGGTGTGCACACCGAGTGTGAGCCGACTTCTGGGGGGCTGGGGACACCCCGACATGGGAAGGGTGAAGGTTTTGTGGTGGCGTGGCCCAGCTTGTCCTCTGGGCCACCGGGCTCCCCTCTGGCTCTTTTCCAGGGTGGGGGGTATTTCCGCAGATTTCCAAAACAAACACCAAACACATCTGAAAAGGTTGCCTGCTCTTAAGACATTTAAACCACTCAAGAAACCCCCACTTGCCTTTTTTTTTTTTTTTTCCACACCCCGGGGTGTTTTAAAAGCATTAAAAACCACAGTTAAAAATAAGTGCCTCGTGCTGGTGTATCCCTCCCCGGCTTTTGTTTTTGTTGGGTGCGGAGGGGCCACGTGTTCTCCCCGCTGGGGTTTGTCACTCACAAGATGGCTCTGCCGCTGCCTCAGCTGGGGCTGGGGGGTGGCCCTGGGCACCAGCCCACGTGCCAGACGGTGGCCCTTGTCTCCTGCCACCCCTCCTGCAGCGAGGAATGCGCCTCGCTCCCCGGGAACCATCCTGCGGTTTCCCAGTCCAAAAAAATAAAAAAAACTAAAATCAGGGAAACTCCAGGCGCCCACATCCGTTTTGGGGCAGAATTGGCTTATTGTGTGTGGGAGAGAAAAGCCGGCACGTCCTTCCAGCGGGGGAAGGTTGTCCTGATGCGGGGACGGTGGGGGACGTCCCTGCCTGCTCCACGGTTGGGATAAAACGTGGGGATTGGGGAATGTAGGGATACAGGGATGTGTCTCCTCCCGGGTTTGCTGTTCCTCGCTGCCGGGTGCAGCGCTGTCCCCCCCCCCCGGCCCCCGCCTGTGGGGTGCAAGATAAAAATTTCCCAGAAACGGCGTGTTGGCCTATGGATTTTGTGAATGATAAGCTTGTTCCCAGGGTCTCACCCACAGACGTTCTTCACCCTGAAGCGGGGCCAGGCTCTGGGGGCACCCGGGGACCCCCTGGGCCTGGAGCCGAAACTGGCTGCACCCCAAGACCGGTGTGATGTGAGGGGGGACCCTGAAGGAGCAGAGAGATTTGGGGGCTCTGCCCGGGCCACCCCACGCGCTGCAGAAACACACGGGAGAGGAGCTCTGCGGAGGAAACGTCTTTATTACAAGCGGAAGGAGTTAAGAAAATAAGGCAAAAAAAAAAAAAAAAAAAAAGTCCAGCTGGGCTCTGGGCTGCCCTCGGGGCACAGTTTTGGGGCAGAAAATGGAGAGAACGGGTCCTTGCTGCTACATCCTCTTCCTGGTGAGGATGGCCGTGGTCACTCCATCCTCTGTTCCTCGGTGGTCACAGGGATCAGCAGAGGTGCCCAAGGTCACGTCCAGCCCCTGTCCCGCTCCCCACAGAGCTGGGGGGGTGGCTGCAGAACCCCCCCAGCTGCAGCCCCTCTGCCCGGAGGGTGCAGCTCCCGGTCGGGGCCAAGATGCTGCTAATTAATAAAATTCCATATGGGAGAAAGCTGGGGGGGTGTGGAGCAGGGTGAGGGCTGGTGGGCACGGGACTGGGGGGGTTGGGAGGCAGGGGGGTCAGAGCTGGAGCTGGGAGGGGATGGAAAAATCCCCTTGGAGCCACGGGGCGGATGGCACTGCCCAAAAACACCATCTGCCAAAAAAAATCCACCCCATGGCTTTGCCAAAGTGTGAGGGTCAGTGGGCCCCGGGGGGGTGAGCAAGGGGGGGCTTCATCGGGGCTTCCTCGAGCCACCACGTACTTATGGAGCAACAACCACCATGTCCATCGCGGGTCTGCAGGGTGTCCCCCCCTGAGCCGGTGGCCCCTCGGGCTCACGGGGTCCCTGCCCTAGATGCTGGGGGGGGCCTGGGGGCCACCTTGGGCTGCACTGGGGGCTGCTCCTGTTGCCCCCGCCGCTTCCTCGGCGCCTGGATTTTGGGGAGGGGGCTCAGCGGGTGGCTCATCGCCCGGCTTTTTGCTTCCTTCCTCCTCCTCCTCCTTCTCCTCCTCCTCCTCCTCCTTGGGGGGTGATTTCTGCTCCTCCCGGGCCCCGTTGGCCAGCGGTGCCTTGGGGGGGGATTTGAGGTTCTGGGCAGCGGCCAGGATGTCTGCCTGCAGCTGCCGGCCGCAGTCGAGGGGCTCCTCGGCGCCGGGGTCGGGGGCTTTCTCCGGCACCTCGTTGAAAGCCCGGGCCCCCCCAACCTTGTCCCGCTCGTCCACGTACTTCTTCTTGGGGAAGGAGGAGGGGTAGTAGGCGGACGCCTTGTGCTTCTGCCGGACGATGACGGCGGCGCAGATGATGAAGAGGAGGACGAAGGCCAGCGAGCCCACCACCACCACCAGCAGCATGTACTCCTTGAAGAAGTCCACCAGCCCGTCCAACACGCCCCCGGGCGCCGAGCTGTTGGTCACCGTGGTCCCCGCCGCGTCCCCCACCGTCGGGCCGGACCCCGGCGTCACGGGGTGGACGGGCGGCGCGGCCGAGACCTCCTCGCCGTCCCCGCTGCCCCCGCCGTCGGGCAGCACTGCCGCGTGCCGGGGGGCTGCCGAGCGGGCCGGGGGGGTGGCCACCACCACCAGCAGCATCAGTAGCCACGCGGCCACCGCCGCCATCTCCCCTGGGGCTCGTGCACGACGGCCTGCGGGATGCAGAGGGGAGGGCGAAACATTAACACCCCGATGGAGTGAGACCCCTCCCCCACCCCAGCCCTGGGGGGAGCAAGAGCCCCCCCCCCCGAGTGCACCCAAGAGGGATGAGCACAAGCGTCAAACCCCCAACATCCCCCCTTCGCCCGGCTCAATATCCTTAAGAAAAGCAAAAAAAAAAAAACATCAATTAATCAATCAATCAGCTCCGTTTTCCTTGCCCTGACGCCAAGCGAGGGTCGGCGTTTGTTTTGCAATGAGACGCTGCGAAAAAAAAAAAAAAAAAAAGTCATAAAAATAATAAAAATTAGATGGAAACCAGCTGAACCGAATTGCTCAAGCCTGGGGAAGGGGGGGCAGGGGCGGGGGGAACGGGACACGCTGCGGCGGAGGGGACCGGGGCCGCCGCCAAGAGCCAGCTTCAGCCGAGCGGTCATTTTGGCTGATTAGAAAATTCCTGCAAAAAAAAATAAAAAAAATAAAAAAAAAAAAAAAAATTGAGGTTTCCAGTGGAAACTTTGACACGGGCGACGCCGCGGAGGGGCCGGCCCCCGGCGCGAGAGGCATTTCCCAACCGCTCGTCCCGGCGAACCGACCGTTACAAACCATTCCCAGCTCCAGCGGGGCTAAAAATAGGTTGGCGGCAGGATTTCACCCCCCCCCGGTGCCGCCTGCGGTGGCGGGGATGGGACATGGGACCCCCCTATTCCCCCTCAGAGCCTTTGCAAAGGGGCAGCCCTGGAGTTGGGGTGCAGCGATCGGGGGGGCTCCGAGCATCCCCGGTGAAGGCGTCCCCGGGGGGGGGGACGCAGCACGTTTTGGCTGTGCCACGTTAACACCATTAAGCTGCCCCCAAAGCTCTCCCCTCCTCTTGGTCTCATGAACCCACACCCTGAGTCCATCGGTGGGGACCCCCCGGGACAATCCCCTCCTTCCTTGAGCCCCCCCCTCCCAAAAATCCCAACCAGCCTCCCGTTTTTCCTCCCCCCCCCCCCAAAACCGAACCCGAGCAGGAGGGACTCCGGCGGGAGGACTTGGCTTCCAGGCTCCTTCCCGGCTGCAAAATCTGGTTTGCATTAAACCAGAGCAAACAAACGNGGGGGGGGGGGGGGGGGTCTGCGGTAATTGCGGCACCCCCAGGACAAGGGTTTTTTTTTTGGGGGGGTTGGGATGAACACCTTCATGGGCTCATTGCCATGGCCACCATCCCCAGCCCTCCGTCCCCATCCCCACCCCCGGACCCCCATCCCATCCCCGGCTCCAGCTCGGCCGGACGCAGGCGAACCCCTCTCCGTTTCCCTCCGCCCCCCAAACTCTGGGGAAAGTCACGATTTTTGGATGTCAAGCATCCTCCAAACCAGTCCCCGGGGCGCGTGGGCAGCTCCATCCCACCTCCCGCCGCGGGGACCATGCCCAGCCCTCGCCATGGCACCCCTTGGCCATGGGGCAGCCTGAGCCCACCCCCACCCCTCAGCCCCGCTTCGGAGCCACCCCAAAAATGGGGAGCTGGGCTGGCATTAACCAGAGGGACCCTCACCTCGCCTGCAGCCGCCGCGTCGGCGGGAGGGAGCCGGGAGGATGGGGGTCTGTCCCGCACACCTCGCCTCCTCGAGCCCCTTTCTGCTGCCTGCTGGGATGGAGCCTCCTCCTTCTCCTTCTCCACCTCCTCCTCCTCCTTCTCCTCCTCCTCCTCCTCCTGCGCCGCAGCCTGGGACCAGCTTGTTCTCATTAGGGCCGGTTTGGGGAGGGAGCGTGGGAGGCCGGCGAGGGGCAAGCGGCCCCCCAAACCCCCTCCCATGCTCCAAAAATCCAGCTGGGGGGGCTGGGTGGGCTTCTGGGCCTCTTGCCCCACCAGCAAAAAGGAGAGCCCCTTGGTGCCCCCCCCACATCCTCCCAGCAGCACCGCTGGCCGGGGATGATTTTGGGGGTGCAAGTGGGGAAGGGGGTGGCAGGAGAGTTTGTCGCAAGGGTCGGTTTGCCCACCCGTAAGGATGGAGGTAAAAACTCCATCCCACAGCCACATGGCTGAGCTGCCATGGTGGGACGGGGCTGCTGGCACCCCCAAAACGCCTCCCAGTGATGCCGTGCCAGGACCCCCCCACCCAGATGCCTTTTTCTGCTTGCCTGGATGCCAGTCCCCAGCCCAGGGCCAGATCTTGTCCCCATGCCCAGCCCTGATGGCCCAAATCCCCCTGCCCTGCCTGGGGACAGGCACAAGCCGGTGGGACACGGCCACCGAGGCCACGCAGCGCCCAGGGGACGGGGAGGGTGTGGGGGTACCAATAATGCTTGGGGGCCGACATTATTGGAGGGTGGCAGTGCGGCACGGGGGCAAACAGTGCTTGAGGTCCCCCCTGCCTTGATTTTGGGAGACATTTCCTAAGTTCCCTGGGCTGGAAATGGTCCTGCACAGGCACCTCTGCCTCGGGGTGCAGGCAGGGATGCGGGCAGGGATGCGGGCAGGGATGCGGGCAGGGATACGGGCAGGGATGCGGGCAGGGATGTGGGCAGGGATGCAGACAACCACCCCTGAGGTTCCCCAGGCCAATGTGGCAGCGATGGCTGCACAGCTCCCCCAGGGAAGAGCCTTCAGGTTGGGGGGGGGGGTCTGGGGACATCGCCTGTGTCCCCCCACCCCCCAGCAGTGCTCTGCCCACCCC
>QJSC01019634.1:0-20268 GCA_003697955.1 Calidris pygmaea | reverse complement strand
CTCTCTACCCTCCAGCAGATCGACACTGCCACCCAGCTTGGTGTCGTCTGCGAACTTACTGAGGGTGCACTCGATCCCCTCGTCCAGATCATTGATAAAGATGTTAAAGAGAATGGGTCCCAGTACCGAGCCCTGTGGGACACCACTCGTGACTGGACGCCAACTGGATTTAACTCCATTCACCACCACTCTCTGGGCCTGGCCCTCCAGCCAGTTTTTAACCCAGCAGAGGGTATTCCAATCCAAGCCATGGGCAGCCAGTTTCTCCAGGAGGATACTGTGGGAGACTGTATCAAAGGCCTTACTAAAGTCCAGGTAAACAACATCCACAGCCTTTCCTTCATCCAACAAGCGGGTCACTTTGTCATAGAAGGAGATCAGGTTTGTCAAGCAGGACCTGCCCCTCGTGAACCCGTGCTGGCTGGGCCAGATCGCCTGCGTGTCCTTCATGTGTTGTATGATGGCACCCAGGATGATCTGTTCCATGATCTTCCCAGGCACCGAGGTCAGACTGACAAACCATTGTCCTGGTTTGAGGTAAAACAGAACTAATTTTCTGTTCAGTAATTTTACTTTTTAGCTGGGCCTCTTCTAACTAACTAAACTCTGAAATTAACAGCATATTGTTCAGAAACTGTTCACTCTCACAGTGATAAGACCTGATTATACCAAGGAATGGTAAGCAGAGAGGCCCCTGCTTATACGTATTGCTATAACAACCAAGGTCAGGCAAATTTGTTATTTGCCCCCTTGGAGGGTTGGAAGCGGAAAAGCGTAGAGGGGTTACACCTGTAGGGAGGAGCGGACAGGACAGGTGACCCAAAACTGACCAACAGGGTATTCCATCCCATCCGCATCATGCTCAGTATAAAAGCTGAGGGATCAAAGGGTCAACTCTCTTCCTTCAATGGCCGATATCCGAGGAGGATCCTGTCTGTTCATCTGCCTTTGATCCCGATCCGAGCATTCCTGACTCCAGATCCGGAATCCGGCTCCTGTCCATCACCGAGTCCAGCCTGGGACTTTCCCCTGCGCCTGCTGGTGACGTGATCATCATCCTGGGAACTTGATACATTTTGTATATACTGTATACTTTTTTCCCCTTTTTAAATTTTTGTTATTATTAATAATTTCATTGTTTATTAATATTTTCATGAAAGTAGTTTATCTTTTTTCTAAACTCATAAATCTCTTTTATCTCTTCCTCTCCTCCCTTTTCCTTAGAGGGAGGAGGGAGGGGCCATCTGTCGTTCTGATTGGTCAATCCGATCAAAACCACGACAGATTTATTGGCGCTCAATGTGGGGCTTGACTGTGGTACAACTAGAGCTCTGGTAGATTGTTTTAATAGTTTGAATTCCAGCTTGCTCAGACACACATTAAATGTTGAAACTAGTCTCTGTAAGTACATTTAGGCAGCTCTGTTTGATGATTAAATTACTATTAATCTTTCTGTAGCATGCATCAGTAAGTGAAAAGGGTGTGAATTACATGATCATATTTCTTTTCCTGCCTGAGAAAAAGCACTATGCTGAACCTTGTGATTTCTCCACTTCTTGTAAATTGGAAAAACCACCACAGCTGGTTTGCTGGAGGTCTGGGATATCCAGTTTCAGAAATAACTTTACAACTGGGCCACAAAGTGGAGGGCAGAGATGATCCTCCATCCCTGAGAGGCAGAGTGAATTAGCTCCAAATTCAGCTGACACAAGAGATAAAGGCTGAAGGAAGTGGGCTCACAAAGTGCTTCGGAGCAGGAATCAGACAGGTCACCTGCCTGGAGTCCAAAGCAGCAGGGGAAGTACTTTTCAGGATGACATCCCAATCACCACCTTCTGTGACAACGCAATTCACAGATCAAGCCAAACTCCCTGCCTGCCATCAGGAGACAAAAGCAAACACAGCAACAATGGACGTGTTAAAGGAAAGGAGTGGAGACCGGCAGCAAAAAAATCTCCACAGATGTTCTGGACTTGAATTTCCTCCATAAACAACCTCCTTAAAGCATCCTCCATCTCTCATTGAAATCTCTGAAGTCAGCAGGAACAGGGAGCAGGATTGTTCAGCAGCTCTAAAAATAAGGCCACTCCTAAACGCCTCTAAACATTAGGTGCGCAAGTTTGATAATCCTGACCTTCAGCTTTAATTTTATGTCCTAACCCATCAATTAGAAAATGACAGTATCAGAAGGCTGGACAATGCCTTCTCCGCACTGGGGTCTGTGACAAGCACAAGGAAAATTGAGATGCTCAAGCACAGGACTGATTCAGGGAAGAGGGGATATTTGGCAGGCCCACCTCAAAAATCCCCTGCTGAATAATATCAGACCAATCACACAAAAAGCCC
Source organism: Calidris pygmaea (assembly GCA_003697955.1). Classification (NCBI taxonomy): domain Eukaryota; kingdom Metazoa; phylum Chordata; class Aves; order Charadriiformes; family Scolopacidae; genus Calidris; species Calidris pygmaea. The sequence continues at coordinate 17,922 of QJSC01019634.1, read as the reverse complement.
CAGCAAAACAAGAATTAGCTGATAGTCTCAAATTCATTATGATGCCCCGCTCTTTAAACCACATTAAGCAGTATCTGAGCAAGAAACAGCTTCACATACTCCACCTCTTGCTTGTACTGGATTAATTATGTCGAGTTTTCAAAACAGCACAGTTGTATGCAAAGATTTAGAGTTGCACTAACACACACATGCAAAATCCCTCCTGGTTTTAAAATAACAAGCAAGAGACCAAACAGAAAGGTGTGCCTGCACAGAACTGTGTTTTGGCAACTCGATCCTTTACTGCTGAGTCAAGCACTTCTTCTAGGGGCTGAAATTTGAAAAAAAGACACATCCTAAGGTTTATGTGCCAGTGAGATGCCGGCCTTACACTGATTCCCTATTGGGGCTGAAATGCACCCCCAGCAACTCCTACAAGGTAGAAACATGTAACTACTTAAGGTTTACTGATTGAGCCCTCACATTTCTCTCTGAAGAAGCACCGCTCGGTGTTGAGTCAACACGTTTCCTTCAGTTGAAACATGAAGACCCATCTGGTTACTGTATGAAAGTAAATCTCCAGGTAATTAGACTCTAAACCAGCTGAGAACTGTGCGCTTACATCTCGCTATGTATAAAGTAATACAAGCTCGGCAATAGTACATCTGCACAGCTCACAAAGGAAAAGTTTGAGGAGTGCATTTAAAAAAACATAAAGCAATGGTTCGTAACATTTTTAGCAGAGAGGGCAAACTTACAATTTGTAGTTGCTGCACCATTTCTTCTCTGTATGCCAGTTCCCGCTTCATCTGATCTTGAAAATCATCTTAACGGGGGGTAAAAAATAGATGCCGTAATTAAAACAGAGACCACACAGCAGAATTCATATAAATCAAATGAAACCAAACCCAATCACTACTGAGGAATCATGAAGCACTACAAAGCCCTTCACCCAATTAAAACGCACCCAACAAAAACTTCTTCTCTAGTAGGAGACGCTGTAGACTACAGAAAAACTGTGGAAAAAATAAGATTCAGGTACTTCCCCAATTAGCAAATGGAGGCTGCTAAGTTTCTGTCGCTAGCATTCATTCTCACAGAGATTTTCTCAATGGCCCAGACTCTGCAGTCATTAGTCAAACTTCTACCAATGCTGAATTGAAGAGCAAAACCTGTTCTTCTTTGCTTTGGCATAAATCTGTTGACAGCAATAGGGATGTCCAATATGTGAGAAGAGAAAGCGTTCAAGGATGCAGGGTTTGATTTGTAGTTTTGTAACACAGTGCTGACAACTTTGAGAAAAACTCAGACTAAAGCTCCGTAAACATGGAACTCGGAAGGCAAAAAAAATCTTTAAAGACAGATCCTAGAAAGCACAGGGCAGCCTTCCTGTTCCATAGCTCCTCTTTCCCCTATTTTCCTCCTCAGTAACCATTTCAGACAACATTTCATCTGATAGAAGATTAACTGCTGGTCTGTGTTCCGTAATACTGCTGTTGGAGGTTGGGAGAAAGACAGAAAAATATAAATAAAACTATTGAAAAGAAGCAAATAACTTGGAGAGTTGTGTGATGGAGACCTGGACTACTAAATGGAAGAGGAAAGAAAACACATTCCAACCTACATCATTGTGATCCAAGAGACCTGTCCTGGACCACAGGAGCAGCAAGGTGAATGCCAACAGAAAACACCATAGAGCACCTCAACACCCACAGCTTGGAGAAGGGCACTAAAAGGCCAAGGCAGCTAAAATGGTTTATTTAAAACTAACCAACTAAAAGAGTTAAATAGTCATGCTGGTTGCTGGGACACTAGCCCAGGACTGGGTTCAATACCTGCTCTACTGGACTCCATGCGTGTGTCTCTCCATGCCTCCATTCATCACCACTAAAGCAGGAATAATCACAGAATCGCAGAATGATATGGGGTTGGAAGGGACCTCTGGAGATCATCTAGTCCAACCCCCTTGCCAAAGCAGATCCACCCAGAGCAGGTTGCACAGGAACATGTCCAGGCAGGTTTTGAACGTCTCCAGAGAAGGAGAATCCACCACTTCTCTGGGAAGCCTGTTCCAGTGCTCTGCCACCCTCAAAGTGAAGAAGTTCCTCCTCATGTTTAGGTGGAACTTCCTATGTTCAAGTTTGTGCCCGTTGCCCCTTTGTCTGTCCCTAGGCACCACTGAAAAACTGGCCCCATCCTCCTGACACCCACCTTTTAAGTATTTATAAGCAGTGATCAGATTACCCCTCAGTCTTCTCTTCTCCAGACTAAAAAGACTCAAGTCCCTCAGCCTTTCCTCATAAGAGAGATGTTCTGGTCCCCTAATCATCTTTGTAGCCCTCTGCTGTACCCTCTCCAGCAGTTCCCTGTCCTTCTTGACCTTCTAATAGCACTACTTCATCTGCCAAGCGTTTTGGGAGGATTAATAGATTAAATGACTGTGATAGCACAGTAATGGGAGTCACAGAAACACTCAAATTGCAACGGAAAGATCTGAGCCCGGGTGAGAATGAGCATCTCCTATTAATACTCCGTGTGCTGCCACAGTGCTGGGAGCTCACCCACTCCCAAACCAGCCTGGTCACAACTTCTCAACCCCAAAAGCAGGAGCAGGAAGGCAGTGACCAGCCGTGGGACAATACAGTGAAGAGGAAGGATCTCTCCATACCTCACCTGCAGGGAAAGGGGATGTGTATCCATCAAGTGTGGGCACAGGAAGGGGCTAGGAAAAAGTACAAGGGGTCAGAGCTCTATCCTTCTTTTTCACACAAGAATTTTTCCCTCTCTGAATGACGAGCAAAAAGTTGTTGTTTAAAAGGCAAGAAGGCACTTTAGGACAAGAAAATAGCAATGAAACAAAGAAAGAGTGAGAAAATTTGTCAGGCTGAAACCGTCAGGATCCAACACAGCCACGTAGAAAGGATACAATGACATTAACTTAATAAATTTCTTCAGATTTCAAGTTCAGAATTTTTCAGCCTATTCCCTCTACTCCAACTAAACCAGAAAAGCTGACAAAAGTGAAGCAGGTTTGAAATTCCTCTCTTCCTAGCCCCCAAAATGCCGTGCAGTAGAAAAAGGTGACCACCTCCTGCCCTGGTCACTAAAGGCTGATAGAAGTGTGCTAGTTCCTCCAGTTTCACCCCAAGTAGACTACATGGAGAAATTTTCCTTCTCTCCTCAACACTTTCCTCTTGACTGGCTTTTTCACAGGCTCATCACCTCTCAGAACAAACAGCTCAGAAATTTTTCTCAGTCCTGCACTGCAAATGTCCAGTGGAAATGGGGTGTTAATGGAAAGGACAGTGGTTTTTTCCATCAGCATTTGTCTGAGTCTGAATGCTTACAAAGACATGAGTAATACCCAGGAGAAAATATATGAATATTTAAATAGTTTTCTTAACATAAAATTAAATACTTTAACTATCCAGACTGTGTCTCTGCCATTTTATTACCACGTTGTTGTTGTTAAATGCAGCAGGACAAAATGCATGCCAGCCGACACCAAAGCTACAAACCAGCAGAGGGTTCTGGGAGAACACACTGTCACCATGCTGAGGTGCTTATATAGAATTGTAGAATGCTTTAGGTTGGAAGGGACCTTAAAGATCATCTCATTTCAACCCCCCTGCCATGGGCAGGGACACCTCCCACTAGACCAGGTTGCTCAAAGCCCAATATATATTATATTTCTATCAGGACAGCAAATTCTTTGATGTTCTTCAAGTGATCTCATCTTTTTTTGTTTTCTTTAAGTGATCTCTGCATTGAGAGATCTTATAGGCAAAGGAAAACCTCAACTGCAGTTTTCAAGTACAATAGCAATATAAAAAATAAAGGTTCAAACAGCAGAAGACAAGGTCTGTTGTTTTATAAATTATCACAGGCCATATTTCCAGCAGGTACACGAAGCCACAGAGAAGCTAAATGAGCTTGCAAATAAGATCAGTTCTCATTTAACAGTGATTTCCATGAGAAAAACATGGAAACCAAATACCATTTACACACAACACTGCATAGCACTGCTGTGGGTGGTGGTATGATGCTATTAATGTGTAATGCCCTAAATGCACTCAGTTCCAAATGCAAGACCCAAAAAAAGGTGACTTTCAAGTTAACTCCAGGTAACTCAACAGGAGCATTTTCTAGAGAGACACAGCGTTACCTTCCACATCTCACAGGTTGGCTCCCTGTTGAAACAGGAATTAATTTTCTCCTTTTTAAAAAAGGTTGAGAAGACTTAAAAGACAAATGCTCCTCAGTTACCCACAGATGGTGCAAAGTAGAGGGAGAACCCCCCTGACCCATGGGAGTGACAATGACCCTGGAAGTGTGTCCCTGTCCTTAGCAGCATTAAGGATGGGACAGAGACCCAGTCCCCATGGCCACTCACGGCCCAAAGCTGCAGTGGGCCAGACTGGGATATAAACCTGTTACCTGCCTGCTCTTCGCTCCCTCCTACAGCCTCAGGTGTCTCCAAGCCATGATAAATCCATCAATACCATTTTAATTTTGCCTCCACCTTCCTTTAATTGGATCTCTCCCCAGCTCCTCCCTATCCAACACCACCACAGGCAGTTAATAACTTGGGAAACCTGAAAAAAACACTATTTTCCTAATATCTGACTTAAAGGAGCAGCCCCATCTGGCAGCAAGAGCCTGGAACAGGCCCCATCTCTTTTGTCAGAACACATACTGCTCTAGAGGGCAAACCACACTTATCTTGGATTTTACACTTATTTGCTTTACAAAGACCCTTTTCTTGTTTTATTAGATGCGGAGGAGGGGTGGGGGTTTTTTGGTAAATCTAAATCTGTAAATAGGTTTTATGGTCTCTTGTATATATTGTTTATAGCACATAATGTGTTTTCTATTTTAATCCTGAAGAAAATTGACCACTACTTTGTGGTACATTGAAACCACATATTTTTTTCAAGGCGGCATACATAGTCGCCACTTCCTTGGTCGGCCGTATGTGTTCTTTTCTTGTATTTGAATTGTATTTCATGTGGTTTAATTGCAGTGTTTATTTACATGGCAATGACAAAGTATTAATTTTACTGTAGAAGAACAAAAGGATAAATGAGTGACCTGAATGGCAAAACTCCAAGATGCCATTTTGCCAATATCACACGAGTGTTTTGATCTACTCAAATTATTTGAAAATTACCTCACTCCCAAACCCAAGTAGTGACTGAATTTATACTGAAGGATGAGGTTATCCTCTTTTCATTAATACCTGTATCACCTCAGGCGGCTCTTCTCCTTTATTTATGAAGTTGTCTTTTGATATCTGAGCTAAAGATGGAGTCATTCCCAGGGTCCTCACACTTTCTTGTTTCCCTGAACTTACCCTGTACGGGTTTTTTCCCAGAAAGGGGAAAAAACGTATTTTCTTTAAATAATAGGAAAATGCTGTCTATGTTCCCACCTTTTCCTACAATCCAGGGAGGTGCAATATTCCTCAGTTTGCAGCAGTGGGTTTTGGTCAACTGACTTACCTCAGGGGTACTGGATTTCGTCCCCGGAGTTTTTAATGAAGGAACTGGGAAGACTAAACAAAGAGTTTCTGAACTCTTCAAGTAACTATAATAAACCAGCACGAGGGCATTTTGAGTGAGTGCTGGTCAAACATTTCAGTCACACAGTAGTTAAGAGAAGTTAGCAAATGACAGAAGAACCTGACAATTAGTTTGGGAAGGTTTTACTGTGTCTATCTTGGATTACTGAGAGCCAGGTAACTTCACAGTGCTCCATCCGCATACAGTCTCACAGGAAACCAAGGACAAAAATTGAGAGTTTTAAAAAGCAGCATTTAAAAAGCCCTCATACCATCAACATTAGGAAAATATTGAATGGAGATGTTGACAGACCTTCAGACTTCATGAAGAAGCAAAAGGTGGGTGCAAACACACTTTTTTCCTTTTCATTTAATACCAAACTGGGGGGCCTGTCTGGGCAGGCAGCCGAAGAGCTGTGACAGCCAGGCACGGGGAAGCTGATCTCTGTGTGGTGCTGTGTTACAGATGGACAGAGAGCTATAGAGATGCCCTGATCACTCCAGTTCTCTAACACAACATTCATTGCATGTTGGAGAGCTCTTACTGTGTCTTCTACTTTGTCCCAATCTATGTGAGATTTCTCCTGGAAGCTTACTTTTTAATTGCCAGGGTAATTCAAAAGGTCTCCATCAATAGGTATTTTTCCATATCCCTGTGCATGCAAGTCTTCTCTGACAGCTTCGTGAAAACTCTACTAATTGTCCATTTTGTTTTCTTTTATTTAACACATGCCCAGCACATTCCATCACCCCTGGGTAGCACTCTGCTCATCAGCATGGTGAAAAAACCATCTCAAACAGCCCATCTCAAGATGAAAAATCCAAACAGGTCTTTCTACTCCTTAAACACAGGCCAAATCAATTCTCCAGCATCAGCCAGAACCATCTAAAGACGACTATGAAGTAGCCTGTCTTCAAAAACCCCCAAGAAGCTGGTTAAGATCACTGCCATCGCTGTACCCCAAGAAGTAAACCCCAAACCAGTAAAATATATACCAAAATAGACATCCAGCTTCCTATTTCCTCTATAAAAGACTTGCTTGGGCAGCCTGAAAAGCCACAGCAGAAGTGCCACCAACCTCAGCAGAACTAAGTCAAAGATTCTGGCAACACAACTGAGAACATACCTCTCCCCTTTTAACAATCTGACAACAACCACCCACCCACAAATAACACCAAAACCAGAGATGTGTCTTACTGAAGACTGGGAAGGATGCATTTCCTTTCAACACCTGGAACTCCTGTTCTAGTCTCCTCCGTAAGTCAATCTGTTCAAACAAAACCTTCTGGAGTTTCTCTAACAAAGAGAAAAGAAAAGTGGTTTTGCTAATCTGTATAAGTATAGAATCATGGAATCCTAGAATGGTTAGAGTTGGAAGGGACCTTAAAGATCATCCAGTTCCAACCCCCCTGCCATGGACAGGGACACCTCCACTAGAGCAGGTCAAGTAATTATTGAAAGAACAGTTGCAGAGCAATTCATTACCATAAGACAAAATATTTTAGCAGTTATAAAAAAAAAAAAAGTGTTGCATAGACCTACAATAGATTGTGCAGAAAGCCATGAATATAAATCAATGTAATATATTCTTTTAAAGTACATTACAGTGTCATGTATTGATTTATATATATGCATTAATCTCAATTATATCCACCCAAAGGTCCATATATTATTCATGTTACTTGACAAGCTTAAAATATGGTGCAGAATAAAAGTGCCCCCTATTATCCTCATATTCTATTAAAACAAAGAGCAGTTTTATAATGTAAGTGGCCCTTATTTATTTTACCTTTCCCCATGTTTTCTACATCCTTCTTCAGTGAATGAGGTGAATTGGTTTCTTGTGTGTGTTCGCCTTAAAAAAAGAGAAAGAAAAAAGTTATCTATTTTCTGACACAGCTATTCATCAGTATTGTCCTTACTATGCAACTGCTTCAGAGAATCTAGAGTAAAAAGGAGAAAAAAAATTAATTCAGAAAGAGTAAGATTGAGGTTTATCTACAAATCTCTGTGTGCTTAGCACAAATGTTTGCAGACTTGTATTTGCTTCTAGTTTAGTAAAGTACCTCCCTACTCCACGGTCTCCCACAGACAAGACCTGACATCTCCTCCATACCTAGGACCTCCTCTTACATGTTGTCTGATCCCTGTTTTCACTCTAACCCCTCTCATCAGAGAACGACTAGGAACCAGCTGAGAACAGGGTAGAGCTTTCTCTCCAGTCTCATCTCTCAATGGGAAGTCCATGCTATCAGTTGGGCAGGACCCTGTTCCCATATCCACAGGCAAAATAATCCTTTTTGCGCCAGCCTCTCTGCCTTCATCAGCTTCTTAACTTTATCATCTTCTAGAGTTCTACATCATGGGCTTGTCATAACTGGATATAATTTATATCCAGCTGAGATAAAATTGACATTACTGATATTTGCATCTCAAGGATACACCTCTGAGGTCAACCAATTCAGACACTTCTGCCTTAGGTTGCTCACAGAACTTTTAATCATATATTAGTAAAGAATTTTCTAGATAACAGAATGTGACTATTTCCATATATATGCATGCTACTCCTTTCAGCCTTTTTGCTTTACAAATAAAATAAAATACAATACAATAAAATAAAATAAATCTTCATAAGTTGTTAAGCTCCCCTGGATGACAATGGGACTTAAATACGAACCTTCTGAGAGAAGGTGTTATTTTCATTATCATCTGGAACTGTGACATTTTTCTCTAATTTCTAGGAACAGGGTTTTGTAACAAAAAGCCAGGAAAAAATGTTTTTAAAAGAAAAAATACCACTTTAGAGAAATTAATGGGAGATTTTCTATTATTTACAGCTGAAGTAGAAGTGGACTCTCAATAATTAAGAAAATATTTGGTAAATAACCAACTATTGAACTAACTGGACTAATTTTTGGTTTAGTCCAGCCAGTAAATACACATCATTAACTCGACTGATGAGTAATCACAAGACATACATACATATAAAGCTACTCGTGTTTATATATTTGGAAGAAAGAATCATGGAGGAAATACCTTGGGGTTTTTTTGGAAAATAAAAAGCCATAGCACTGAATAGGTCACCACACAACACATAAGACAGCAGCTACTTAAAAGCTTGTACTGTCACTATGCATTTGAGAGTAGGACATCACAATAAGCTAATTTTAAAGTTGAATCAGAAAGTCTTGTTTTATATGCAGTCAGAAATCTTATTTGAAAAACATTTATTTCTGTTTTTAAAAATCAATGCATTCTTATATCCAGTAAACCTTGAAGTCATAGTATATGAAACCTATCCAATAGCGATGCATTTTAGCATCTGCTAGCTCTTCATTCCTTAAAAAAAAGCAACCACTCATTCAGGCATATACATTTACACAACTCGTATCTGGTGCCAGCAATTCCATTTTAAAATCTGTTTATGTAACACAATGATTTAAAAAAAAATCCATTTTTAAATGATATTTGATATAAACAAAGTATTTTCTACAGGTAAGCTGTCTCACCACACTAAAAGAAAAAGCAAGCTTAAAAATATATCACCTTTTGGGCCGGGGTTTGAGGTGTTTCCATAATGTAAAACAGTCTTTTTTTTTTTTTTAAATGAAAATAATTCTGTTTTAAACAGGATTGCTAACAAAGTATTTTGTTAGATAAATTAGAGTACATAAAATCAAAAAGAAGGAAATTAGGTTTAAGAAGGGTATTTACTGAATACTAGCATATTTTCCCAATCAATTTCTTTCATTGATGCATTCTTTTCTGAATATTTTATGTGCAATTTTGAGGGAAAACAGACTTACAGATGGAAAGTAACTGGATTTTTCAAGGGGGAGGAAGAAAAAAGGTAAGAGACTAGATCCTAGCACAGAGCATGGTGGCAAAATAGCTCTTTCCTGCTTGCTCGGTTGAGCTTTCAGGGCCATATGGTTTGAGGCTGCTGACTCGCTGGGACTGAAAAAACGGCATCAGAAAGAAAATAAGGGCATGTAGCATGAAGAATAACTTCTCCAGCATCTGCAGCCTCCCTACTAAGCCTCCGAAAAGGCTTATTAGAAAATCCCCCATCCTCGCCCCCAAAATAAATAAAGAACAGGATGGGAAAAGTGAAGGGATTTAAAGGCAAAACCCAGCACATATGGTTTTAAAGAATAACTGCATTTTTAAACTGCTTTCTGATGTTCAAAAAAAGCCTCGACATTATTATTGTTAACACTAGTAATAATCAGATGGGTTTCACCTTTCCAGTCCCCTTGAAAACGATAATCAGGAGCCTGCTCTTCTCCATTTTTCCATACTTCCCAGAGGCCTCATCACCATCATGCGTTGCGTACTGTTCTACCTTAACTGAAAGGGAGGAGGTATTGAATATTTAACCAGCTTCCTTTCTCTTAAATGTTAATTAAAAGCTAAATAGGTGTTTAAAAACAAACAAACAGAAAGCCCAAAGAATTTTAATCAGTCTAAGAAAAAATCACTTCCCCTTCTAATAGCTCCACCATAACTCTCTTGGGCCTTGTCTATACACAAACTTGTAGCAGCGTTTAAAACAGCAGCATTGAAAGCTGTGCAGCCCCCCCAGTACGGACACCCAGGTTTTCTTTAAAAAGGCCTATTTCAGTTTATTTAGAAAAATCAAACTATACCTCAGCTGTCTATTGGCTATGGGGAAAAGGAAATGAAGCATTCATAGCCAGTTTCCAGTGCCTCAGTTAAAGCTTTTGGTACCTCTGTTCTTCCCAATTAGCTCAGGTGCACAGATATATGTTATACATATATATACATAATATAATATATAAGGCAGATGTGAACCAGCAGACTTTCAGAGCTTCAAAGGCTCCATCTGTATTTGCAAGTAATTACCCGCTTTAAGACACACACGGTTCTTGTGTATGTCCTGAAGAAATCCTACCCTTACTGAAAATATTCATGCATCATGCATATTCATGCCACTTTGGGGGGGGAATAATCAATAGGATAATCAGGACTTGGGAAAATATGCCTATTTTAGGAAATTCAATAAGTATCTTTTAAGTGCTTTCCTGCACTGGGGCTGATATACAAAATCTGGAGCTTCAAATGTTAAAGTTAAACCACTTTCAGGGCAAATGAAAACAAACTAGTTGTTCTTTTTACACAGATAAATCTTCATTTGTAACCTCCATTTAAAGTTTAAAACATGAACATCCAATTAAAAAAACATCTGCGCTGAAGTATGAACGGATAGAGCAGAAAACAGTTTCAGGATTTCAAACAGAATGTTCAAAAATGTGACCGACTTAAAAATACAAAATGTTTTAGAGAGACAACAAATCAACTGGCTTTTGGTCTGACCCTTATGCATAAATCTGGGAAGTATTTCATAACTTTAATCTAGAAGCATGAGGGATGGAAAATTTCTAATTCTTGGTTTGTTTTAAATAGAAGGTGAGATTCTCACCAGATTCCAGAAGATGGGGCTTTAAAAAAACAACACTACACCTAAGATTGTGAGACTTGCATGAAATAAAGAAATTCAATGACGTTCCATCCTCTTTTCAAAGAAATTCAAAGAAAGCTCCTGAGGTCCTTAGAAATAACAGAAGAGAAAAGAGACAGGAATAGTAAAAAAGGACTCAGTCCTACAGCCCGCCTGCAGTTTTGTCTGTCATGCAGATCCGTGTATTTATACACAATTTTATCTATTAATATGCAGTGCTGGGTTCCACATCTGAAACTTCGCCTCATCTTCCCCCATTTCAACTTTTACCTTCTTTGCTTTTTTGCAAACACCTTCTGTAATTTTGTTGTCATGAAATATTAAATTTTATGCCATTTAACTTCTGGATCCAACGCTTTACCACTTATCCTAGTAAAGGCTACAATACCATCCGGTCTGCTATACGTAATACACACTGGGCTGTTGTCAACCCTCTACGAGCTACTGTAAATCTACAGTAATTGCACGGATATTTGCAGAGTTATTCTGGATAAATATTTAAGAGTAAATGAAAGAAGAATCTGGCTCACTGTTTCTTGCCTGAATGTTCCTGAAATGCCTGCCAGACCATCTTTTACAAATAAAAAAATACACAAGTGGGGGAATTGCAACAAGATTTGAGAAGCTGACTTCTAGCTGTTATTAACACCCAATTTTACAGCTCCCCTTTCTCATTAAAATAGATGAAAAATCAGATTGGGTGGGGAACAGCTTATAAAACTCAACTTCTCTTTGAGAGATGGGCAGTATTTGCAAGGCAGCCTCATGATGCTGCACTGTGCCCGACACGCGCAGCTCTCCTACCCTTCAACTCCAGCTGCTGGAGGAGGGTCGGGATGGCAAACTGCAGCTTTTTCCCCCAAAAACGGACCAGTTAAGTAAGTTAGTCACAGTTATCCTTCAAAACTGCCGTGGGAATTTGAGTAATTTGGAGCTTTTTCCAAGCACTGCCTGACAGAGAAGGAAAGAGGATTTTCACCAACAGTTTACTGGCAATGCAGGAGGAACGGCTATGGGATCTTCAAGCCCGTATCTATTTCAGCCTTGGGAAGAGCTCTGCTTATGGTGAATTTTTAAGTTCATTGGCACATTGAGAATAAGAAGCAAACATACATCCTTACAGATGATCATCTCTGGCACAGAAAATGCTGCTTTTGTTTTAAGACTCTCTTTACTCGGTTTAGTTCATAAAATACAAGTCCATCTCCCATGGAGAGGAATTTCCAGGATCACTTCATCTTTCTTAATCTTATTAAGAAGGCACAGCTTTAAGCAACTCGTAAATGTATTTAAGTATACTAAAGAAGAGCCAAAATACTCTGCAAAATGGTTTGACAACCAAACACAAAAGCACGGGGAACGTAACCCACTAATTCTGGGCAAGATTAAGAAGGCCCAACCCTACACATACGTAACAATATGAATCCCTCTGAAAATAACAGGACTGCTCTTGCTTGGAGAGCGCACAGAAATCACCTCCAGAAATGCGCCCTTAAACATTTGGCATTTCTTTACAGTCCATTTTCATCTCAGATCCAGTCCCGAGACCTTCAGACACCCAGGTGCTGCTCTCAGTTTACTTAATATATTTAAGACCCTCCACAGGGTTGAAACAAGCAGGGTAGTACACATCTTTGGAAACTAAAATTTACATTTAAATTTACCATGAAGGACTCACAGTGACAATGAATACACAACATTTTGAGTTTTAGAAAGAGAGGAACAACAACATATAGGTAAAAAGCAAAGTATTACCATAATCAACTTTTAAAATGAGCACGGATAGAATCATTTTCTCAAAGACAAAAAATACGTATTTTTTTCCAAAATAAACCAGCCACAGTGCAGGACACTGACCATGCACAGTGTACTGTGTCCCTAAAAATTCTCGGGTTCTTAAGGTTTACTTTTGCCTCGTATCACTGCTGTGCTCTCAGAGGTAATTATTTGAAAGTACAGAAGATAATTGGGTGCTATCCATTGGTCCACAACCTCGATCCCTCAACCACAAAATTTACCAAAATCTAAAGCGCTGATATGTTTCTTCCTCATATACCATTGCTAAAGCAGGTTTTATTGTTAAGTACGTCTAAAAAATACCCTTTGAAATGGGGTACGTTTCCAAATGTTTGCGATCTTTCAATTGTTCTCTACTATTATATAAGATTTCTATAAGATCCCATTTCTTCATCTCCACTCCTTGTACAACTCTCTCTCTCCCACTTGCTCTCTCTGTCTCATTTGACAGGCAAATTTGCAGACATTGCCTGAGGATAACAACCTCGTTTGACAGTCAATTAACCGTGAATAGTCAAAGCCAAGGCAGTTTGCATTACATAAATGGAAAATTAGATTCCTTTTTCCCAAGAAACAAAACTCCCTCCTTAAGACACTGCAATAGACAACTTAGTATCAAAACTTCTAATCACGTCTTTCCCAAACCCCTTGGAGACATTTAGCAATCAGTAAAAGGTGGTTTCATTTAATTTGTATAATGTAATTTTTGTAAATGTATTATACATTTTGTGTAGAGATCATTATCATGGAGATAATATAAATGTCGGCATAGATGTCATAAAACACTTTTAATGTCTTTCTGACAGATATTAAAAGCAATAAGCTGTGATCCTTTTTAATGGAAGGTTTCAAAGAGAACATTTCAATTATTGTAATTTTATGCTTTTCCAGCCTGTTTCATTGTGTAACCTGATACACTTCTGAAATTTCTGCTGAAATATGCCCAGCAATTAATAATCTTATTCCTATTAATGTCACTGCTTTCCACCTATTTGCATTTTTCTCAGTTGTTTTTGCTTGGAACTGTTTTTATCTTTACCATTGTACTAAATATTCAGATATTTAATTATGAATTTAAATCTCTGTCTCTTTATCCTCTACCTTCTTCTGAGCCTACCTGCTATATCTCTCCAGAAGTCTCCTCCTGAAGAGGAGAGCCCAACACTGCTCACCAAACTGTGAACTCCCACACCTCACAGTGAGCTGTACTCACCCGAGAAGGTATCCTCTTTTGTGGGCAAGATAACTTGATTACTGTCCTTGCTCTTCTGATTCTAGAAAAAAATGGAAAGGAGGGAAATGCACAGGATCAGTATCGGAAACAACCAGGAGCAGACAAGCAGTCTCTTGCCATTCATCAACAGCCAGCACAAGAAGCACGCCCAGGGAAACAACATGGTGGGGAATCCCACCATGGTGTCTTCCACAGCCACCTTTGTGGAAGGATGCCCAAGATGGGGCCCGGATTCCTTTCTCCCATCTGGGACTAGGAGGTCAGGCCATCGAGCAATGCCCACCAACACCCATGCACCTCTACCCTGTTGGGCCTGGCACCCACCATAGTTATCTCTGTCAGCCTCCAGGGCTGGCTGCCATGTTGTAAAGCAGTGCAGCTATCGAAGCAGCTCACCACAGGGACAGGCATGCCTGAGGAACAGGCCCTCGCCCCCCTGGGCAGTGGACAACCTGATTTTGGGGGGAAGGTGAGGTGGGCCATGTCCAACTGTGGCCCACCAGGCCTGTCCTTGGCCTGTCACACCGGCTGGGGACATGGCACCTGACATGGCAGCAAGGGGGACCCAGGGCCTAACAAGGCGGCTGGGAGGGAAACACCCAGCACCTGACATGGTGGCAGGATGGACCCACTAGTCCATCTCCCTCACCCAGGGGAACCCCTCCCACCCCGGGGAGGAGGGGGTGTCGGTAGCGGCTGGAAGGGACCTGAAGGGGCCATTTACATCTTTATAGGAGGGCTGCTCCTCCAGGGACGGGTGTTGCGCCGGGCTGCTGCCGCCGCTGCCTGCCCGGGGGGCACCGGGAGGCGGATGCGGCAGGGCCTGACCCTCGCCGGGCTTCTCCTCAGAGGGCGGACGGGGGAACGGGCCGGCGGCGGGGCGCTCCCGGCCGCCCTTCTCCGGCAGGCCCTGGGCGGGCGGGAAGCGGCCGGGGTCTCCGCCGCGGGGCTCTTCCTCGCTCTCCTCCTCCTCTTCTTCCTCCTCCTCGGGGGGTTTGTGCCCCTCGACGTCCACCTCGGGCTCGTCCTCCTCCTCGCTGCTGTCCTCGCCGGTGAAGCAGCAGCTGGTGCCGCCGGGCGAGAGGAGGCGGAGGGGGGTATGTGGCGGCGGGGGGGGAAGAGGGTTCCGGTCACAACCCGCCTCCAAGGTGGGGGGAGGTGGCAGCGGCAACAGCTGTAGCGGTGAAGCGGTGCGGGGGGGCCCGCCGCCGTGCAGCTTGGCCAGGCTCTCCGAGTCCCTCCTTACCGCCCACTGGTCGGAAGGCGCTGGAATGGTGGTATCCCTTCCCGCCGCCGCGCCCCGCTTTCCGCCCGGCCGCCGCTTCCAGCAGATGCGGGTGGTGCGCGGGGACCCGCCCGCCGCCGCTGCCGCCGCTGCCCCCCTCGGAGGCGGCGGGCTCGGCAGGCTCGGTGCTGCCTCTGCCGCCGCCAGGGGGCGACTCGAAGAGCGGGTCCCGGGCGGCGGGGGGAGCGGGCGGTGGGGCGGCGGGCGGCGTGCCCATCCCCGCCGTCCCCGGCTCGCCGCCGGGCTCCGAGAGGTCCAGGAAGGCCTGGCGCAACAGGCCCGCCCCGTCGCCCAACGAGCAGCCCAAAGCCCCCGGGGGTTGCGGCGGCGGCTGCAGGTAGGTGGGCACCGGTAGCCCTCCCGGTGTGCGGGGCGGCCAGAACATGCAGAATGGCGGGTAGAAGGCGACATCTTTCCTACCCGGCCAGAAGAGACCCGAGAGGCCGCCGCCTGCCGCTGCCGTCGCCCCCCCGCCGGCCTTGTGTGTCGCCGCCCCGCCGAGGGCATCGGCATCCTCCTTTTTGTGGCAGAGGCCGAAGGCGGCGGCGGGGAAACCGTAAGGGTGCGGGAAAAGCCCCCCGCAACCGGGGAACTTCTGGAGGACGCCGCTGAATGTGCCTTTGCTAGGCACCGGGATGACCGGGTAGCTCCGCGGGCTCTTGCCGCCGTGAGCCGCCGCCGCCACGGCCTCCTGCAGCTCCTCGTCCTCCTCGAAACGCGGCCGCTTCTGGTGGTGGAGGTCGGGGGGCCCGGCCAGGAGGTGGGGGCTCAGCAGCCCGCCCCCCACCACGGCGGCCGCCGCCTTCACCGAGCCCAGCGGGTGTGGGGGGACGGCGGGGGGCGCCGGGGGGGCGGGCGGCAGGGCCCGCTTGCGGCTGCCGCCGTTGAACATGGCCTTGACGTCCTCCCAGGCGAAGACCAGCTCGTCCTGGGGGCTCTTGTCGGTGAGCTTGAGGTGGCGGCGCCAGGAGTTGAAGTTGGCGGCGTCGGGCTGGGTGTACTTGGCGTCGGGGGTGCGGTGGGAGTGGAAGATGAACTTGTTGGGGGAGAAGTACATGCTGCAGTAGCTGCACTTGATGCACTTGGCCCGGGAGCTGTTGTACCGGGCCGGGATGAAGCTCCCGCGGCACCCCCAGGCGCACTCGTGGGACACGTCGAAGGCGAAGTTATCCGGCAGCTTAGGGGGCCGGTTCTCCCCCAAAAAGGACTTGCAGAGCCGCTCGGCCTCCCGCTTGGTGATCATGCCGCAGCGGCGGGAGGAGATGGGCATGGCCCCGGCCCGGCGGAGGATCTCCAGCTGCACCGGCGTGCACTGCACGCAGGTGATGCCCAGGGCCACCCGCCGGTTGTGGATCTCGTTGTAGCTGAAGTTTTTCAGCAGGGTGTTGGAGATCTGGGCCAGGCACAGCCGCTCCTGCCCGTCGATGACCAAGGAGACGATGGGGATGCCGTAGAGGATCACCTGCCCCACTTGGTTGGGCTTCATGGCGGCGTGGCCGGCCCTCGGCTGGTTCATGGGGTCCGGCGGGTAGGCGCTGGACGGGGAGGGCAGCAAGATGTCGGTGGGGCCGGGTAACGGGCTGGTCGCCATCGCTTCAGTGTCGGGGGTGCTGCTCTGCTCCAGCTGCGGGCGGGGAAGGGGGGGAGAGAGAGAGAGACAGCGCCGTCAGCCGAGGACCCCCCCGGGGAAGGACGGAGAGACGCGGTGGGGATGAATGGGGGGGACCCACCGGAGATGGATGGGGAGACCCAGGGGGGGATGGATGAGGGGGACCAACGGGGATGGGGTCTCCCTACCGCAAGCACCACCTCCCACCACCTCACTCGAGTCTCCCAGCGTGGGAAGGTGCTACCCATAGCGACCCCGGGACGGACC
Organism: Calidris pygmaea; assembly: GCA_003697955.1. NCBI lineage: Eukaryota > Metazoa > Chordata > Aves > Charadriiformes > Scolopacidae > Calidris > Calidris pygmaea. The sequence continues at coordinate 708 of QJSC01019634.1, read as the reverse complement.
CTGGCCGTGCCGGGGGGTGCCCGCGGGGCCGCCTCCCCGCACCCCGCTTCTCCGACGTGCGGAGATAACGGTAAACGAGCAAACCGCCCCCTCCCCCCGGTAGGAAGATGCTCCGACCCGCGAACGGTTCATCCCGAAACACGCAGCGGACACTCGTGTCCGTCCCTCTCCCGCCTCCCCGTCCTGAGAACCCGCCGCTGCCCCGGGAAGATGCTCCGCGCCCAGCGGCCGCGTTCCTCCCTCCGCGGCCCCGCAGGGACGGGGTACCCGCGGGAAAGCGCGGAAGAGGGAATTAAAATCGTAATAATAAAAGTTTCGACGCTCTCCGCGGCCACCCGCGCATCCTTTACCTCCGCGGCCGCGCTCTATCCGTGCCGCCGCCGCCGGGAGGGAAGCGCATCCCCGCCACCGCGGAGCAGCGCGTCCAAGCCGCAGCCCTGCCCTCGCTGCAAGCGCGGAAGCTCCGCACCTCGCCGCCCCCCACTCTATCCCCCCTCCCCGTGGGGTCGGTGACGTCAGCGGGGCGGTGAAAGCCGGAGGGTGGGGGGGGTGGGGGTCCGGTCTCCCCCCCCATCCATCCCTCCCCGTACCGGGAGGGGATGCGGGCGCCCCGTCGGGGCCGGCCCCCCGGTGCGCTCCCCCCGGCTCCGCGCACGGTTTTCGCCGAGCTCGGAACGGTATAAGGTGGGATGCGCTTTGGCTTTCTAT
>QJSC01019619.1:0-10750 GCA_003697955.1 Calidris pygmaea | reverse complement strand
AATGTTTGGATAGCATAGACGCATGAACACTTATTTGTAGCCAATTTTATTGCTCACAACGGCGCGTGGACAGGCCCCCACAACCTATCTGTGTAGAGAGCACAGTGTGTGATCAAAAGAGAGAAACTATATATGCTGTAAAAATGAAACATTAAACGTCTTTGCTTCATCGCTTGGCGGAGTCCGTGCCCTTTGTTGTTGCAGGCGCTCTTGAAGGCAGCACCTGGTTTGTGGCAGTCTGTGTAACCAGCAATGTCTGTATGTGTGTCTCTGGGATATGTGCTCAGCTTCACTGCTGGTTGAACTTGCAAACAGGAAAGTAGCAGTTGCATCCCTCAGGTTGAGCAGAGGCCCGGGTTCCCTGGTTGCACTGGGCTGGCCTCCAGCTGCTCCAAACATCCTTTAACAATGCTTCTTGGTTACTTTCAGCTTTCATAAAGAATTCTTTCTATACATGACTGCCAGAGGTATTCTCATTATAGGCATTGCTCTCTCTGAATGTCAAGGGCTTTATAAATCAGGCAAATTCTACGTTGAAAATCTGTTTATCTGTTTCCTCCTGGTTCTGTGAAGCATTGTACTAGGCACAAGTATACAATAGCTATCATATTTCAAACTCTTTGTATATAGATGCTAAATTAATAATAATAAGAGAGAAAAGTATGCAATTCACATTTAATTTCAGAAAGTGATGGCAAGAGCAGTTCTGGAAAGCTTTTAGGTGTACTCAGCATAGTGGTGACCAATAAATATATGTTCAGTCTTGTTTTACTGTGAGACATGGTTAGCTAGTCCAGTCATGGCTATAACAAGATTTCCATAGATTTTCAAAAGTCAGCTAAGAAGCTGCATTTAGGAAATATGCAGGAGTATAATCCATGCTTAGGCATTTTGAACAGTCCTGTTGCAATCAGTAATTTAAAGTTTTGTATCTATGTGTGATCTAACACATGAACAGAAAACATTGCAGGCTCAGAACAGTCTCTCTCTTTGTCTTTTTCTTAATTGCCCAAACTGAGTCAAATGGGGGGAAGTACAGCACTGGTGAAAATGATAAAAATGTATTTAAAAAAAAAAAAGTAAACCTAACCCTCTCTTATAGCATTAATGCAGTGAGGAGGAAAAAAGTGACCACCTTTTTAATTTTATGTGACAGGATCAATTTGTTTCTTTCTCTTGCATATTACATCATCTTTGCTCTCTTTTTTTTTTTGTGATGCTTCCTGCAGAAAACCCTGAAGTTGCCACCTCATGGGCACAGGAGAGATAGCAAGGGTGAGGGAGCTCTATATAGGTGATTTCCTCCTCTGTGCAGGGCCAGCTGCACTGCCTTTCCCCTGGTAGGCGGTGAGGCTGGTAGCTGAGGCTGCTGAGGGAAGGAGCAGAGATGCTGCAAGGGAGGGGGAGGTGATTAAAGTTAGGTGGCAAGCCCCCTACAAGGGCTTCAGCTATGGCAGCATGGGGCCTTGTATTACCACTGCTGCAAGAAGGCCTGGTGTTAGGTAAGTCATGTGCAGGCTGGACACAGCAGCTCAGAGGCCTTGTGTTATATGGCAGTGCCTGGGGGCCCTGGGGACAGCCCTGATGACAGGACAGCTGACCAGTGCTCCTCCTCCACTCAGTGCATCAAGCTTGGGCAGGTGGAAAATACCACATAGCTGTTGGGCTCTGGTGTTCAGCATTTCCCACTGGTGGAAAAATGCTTGACATGATCATAGAATCATTCAGGTTGGAAAAGACCCTTGGGATCATTGAGTCCAATCATCAACCTCACTCTACAAAGTTCTCCCCTACACCATATCCTCCAACACCACATCTAAATGACTCTTAAACACATTCAGGGATGGTGACTCAACCACCTTCCTGGGCAGCCTATTCCAGCGTCTGACCATTCTTTCTCTGAAGAATTTTTTCCTAATGTCTAGTCTAAACCTACCCTGTTGCAGCTTGAAGCCATTCCCCCTTGTTCTATCGCTAATTACCTGTGAGAAGAGACCAGCACCAACCTCTCTACAATGTCCTTTCAAGTAGTTGTAGAGAGTGATGAGATCTCCCCTCAGCTTCCTCTTCCTCAAACTAAACAGTCCCAGCTCCTTCAATCACTCTTCATAAGATTTATTCTCCAATGATGCAAGCGTTTCAGTTATTTTTACCAGATAGGACATCCATTTTGCTAAAACATAAAAATAAAAAAGATCCAAGGTATAGTCACTGCTGCTGGTAGCATCCAATGATCCTAATTGGATTTAACTTGCGAGGTTAAATAGGTTATCTTGAGGTTTTGGTATTTTTCTATTTTCAGTTGGTTTGCAGGGGAGCAACAAGAAGATAATTAAGCCAATTACTATTGATAATACCATCTTAAAAAGAAAGAAGACTTGACTTGAATTGATTTTTCAAGGCCAAGTGCAAAAAATAAAAAATCCCTTCTCTACTAGAAAACTGAATACCTTTTATTATGGGATTACAGTGACAATAAGCAGACACGGTCTGAGGGCATGTTTAGTTGTTTTTTCAGAGGAAAACAATTTCATGGTTTGATAGCTTCTTTTTTTCTATGTAAAAGTTGAGAAACTGGGCTTAGCAAATGAAGTCTGAGACTTGCTCTGAACTTGGCAGCCACTATTAAATTATAACCCTGTTATAGTGAAAAAAAACCAAAACCACCAAACCAACCACATTTTAGTTGTCTCCTTTGGTTTAAAGTTTTTCTACATTATTATCATCCACATTATGGTTGCACCTGGAAACCTCAGTTAACAGTAGGGCATCACAGTGCAAGGGAAACTATGGTTAAAAGGTAACAGACCATCCGAATCCTGAAAGTATGACGAATCCTGAAAGTATGACGAATCCTGAAAGTAAGAAAAGCTGACAAAGAGTGTGAGAAAAGCAGTATTACTACAAACTCATCAACCTCAAGTGATAAAAACAATAAATAAATCATGAGTCAGGCAGACAAAAAAGTTATGAGTTTGGTTTAAAGATCCTGAGGTTTATTTTGAATTGCCAATTCTTTTTATTGTTTTGGTTTTCTAAATGTCAGTCTCTACAGCTTATTCAGTTCTAGCTTTTCTCTCAAGTTGTGAGTCAGAAGGCTTTAATTAAAAAAGCCAATAAGTTTTTCTTCAATAGTAAGAATCCAAGAATTGGAGAGATTTAAAATGACATAAACCTTTCTATTAATCCCATTTAGCACATGTGGATCCAGGCAAGGCACAGAGAAATTTAAAGTTTTGCCCAAGGTTACAAATTGTCTTGGACAGAGCCAGATGCCCTGAACTGAGGTTCAGATTATCAAATGAGTCTTCCTCTTCTGAAGAGTTGAAACGACCAACTTCTACAGCCAATTGTCCATTTCAAGTCATGCCTACAAATGCAAGATTATTTAGTTTGCACCATCTCTAATCTTTGCTGGTATATGTCAAGTTGAATGTATAACTTCTGGACTTCTCTCCTTTAGTAATTGTCCTTTTCAGGAGAGATGTTTCACATTTGCTTTCATCTCCTGAATGATGACTGCTCATTGCAGAGCAGTAAAAGATGATCTACATTGCAAATTTAATCTTGTTATTGCTATCAAATTATTGTTACCTACATCTCCAGATTTCCTTAATCAGCCTTGATTGGGCCACATCTCCAAATCTGTGTTTTCTAAAGACTGAATGGAAACATAATAGGTTAAAGTGGGAGTATTTTTGCAGCAGTGGGTAACTGATAAATTATATTCAAATTTTTCTCCAATTGTATCCACATACATTGGATCTAGGGGAATTATACTTCTAAAAATCTTAATATTCTTAGAGTTTGAAATATTCAGCAAGGATCCTGAATGGAGGACTCCCAACAAAATATGAGACATAGGACTTTGTGGAGTAGTAAGAATTTGAAGAAATGCAGAGTTTAACCACTAGAGGTCTGTTTCACACTGTATTTGGGTTTATGTAGCGAGGTTTTAAGGGGGTGAGGGGCTCCAGAGGTGGCTTCTGTGAGAAAACACCAGAAGCTGCCCCCATGTCAGACAGAGACAGTTCCAGCCAGCTCCAAGATGGACCAAAGCTGACCAAAGTTGAGCCAATCAGCAATGCTGGTGGCTCCTCTGTGATAACGTGTTTAAAAAAGGGTAAAAAACACTGCAGCAGCTGTGAGAGAGGAGTGAGACAATGTGAGAGAAACAGCCCTGCAGACACCAAGGTCAGTGAAGAAAGAGGGGGAGGAGGTGCTCCGGGCACAGGAGCAGAGTATTCCCCTGCAGCCCATGGATATGACCATGGTGAAGCAGGTTGTCCCCCTGCAGCCCATGGAGGTTAACGGTGGAGCACATATCCACCCTGCAGCCCATTGAGGACACCGCACTGCAGCTGGTGGATGTGCCCTGAAGGAAGCTGCAACCCGTAGAGAGACCACATTGGAGCAGGTTTCCTGGCAGGACCTATGACCCCATGAGGGATCCATGCTGGAGCCGTCCATTTCTGAAGGGCTGCACCCCATGGAAAGGACCCATGCTGGAGCAGTTCATGAAGGACTGTCTCCTGTGCGAGGGACCCCATGATGGAGGGGATGAGCGTGAGGAAGAAGGAGTGGTAGAGATGAAGTGTTATGAACTGACCCTAACCCCCATTCACCATCACCCTCTGCTAGTTTTGGGGAGGAGGTGGAAGAGTTAGGAGTGAAGTTGAACCTGTGAAGAAGGGAGGGGTGGAGGGAAGGTGTTTTTAGATTTGTTCTTATTTCTCACTATCCTACTCTCTTATTAATTTGCATTAAATTAAATTAATTTCCCCAAGTCGATTTTGTTTTGTCCATGACAGTAATTGGTGAGTGACCTCCCTGTCCTTATCTCAACCCATGAGCTTTTTGTTGTATTTTGTTGCTTTTTGTTGAGGAGGGGGAGTGATAGAGTGTCTTGGTGGGCACCTGTTGGCTAGCCAAGGTGAACCCACCACACACAGCTCCTTTACAGAGTAAAGAAATGATCAAATTTGAGTTCCAAAATGTTAAGCAAATATCTAAACCATTTTGCTTTAAGTGACTAGTATGAGGAGGTCACCCTAAATGGTAAAATATACTTTTTAATTTTCTGACATAAGCATTTCTTACAGCAGCAGGTAGATTTTTGTTTCTTCTTTTTATCACTTGGCTATTTAGGAGGTAGGTCATTGTGTAGTAATGTTACTCATACCCCCTCCTCAAAATACAGAGGATGAAATCACCATGCATGAAAGCCCACTTTAGCATTCTTATCATTTTTCTCAGAAATTTTGGAAGTAGAAGCCAAAAAAGCTTGCTAATGGCCTCTCTTATCTCTATGAGACAAATTACAGAGTCAGAGCTGCATACTGCAAAATTATAAACACTGACCTAAAATGAATTATCAGATGTGTACTCATGAGCAGGAGAGGAGTCACTGTTCATGTATGACACTGGGTAAATAACTACAAAAAGACTTATAAGGACAGAGATTTAGTGGCTACAAACTGAAGAGTGTAATTCTTAATCCTCCAACCTCTCTCTGTGCACGCCTCAGTTTTTGCTAGAAAAAAAATCCAGTACTGAATTTTTGCCGATGTGAATGTCTAGAACTATGTCAGACTTCCAATGCCATTTCTCCATAGAATAGCCTGAAGTTGGAAGGGACCCATGAGGATCATCGAGTGCAACTCCTGACTCCACACATGGCAACCTAAAAGTTAAACCATGTCCCTAAGAGTGTTGTCCAAGCACTTCTTGAACGCTGACAGGCTTGGGGCCATGACCACTTCCCTGGGGAGCTTGTTCCAGTGCTTGACCACCCTCTCAGTGAAGAACTCTTTCCTAACATCCAATCTGAACTTCCCTTGACACAGCTTTAAGCCATTCCCTTGCATCCTATCACCAGATACCATAGATAAGAGATCAGCACCTCCCTCTCTGCTCCCTCTCATGAGAAATTTGTAAACAGCGATTAGGTCACCCCTCAGTCTCCTCTTCTCTAAGCTGAACAAACCTAGTATCCTCAGCTGCTCCTCATAAGTAATGCTCTCTAGTCCTTTCACCATCTTTGTTGCCCTCCTTTGGACACATTCTAATATTTTTATATCCTTCTTATTTGTGGAGCCCAAAATTGCACACAGTACTCAAGGTGAAGCCACACCAATGCTGAATATAGTGGGACAATCACTTCTTTTGACCTATAAGCTATACTGTGCTTAATGCACCCCAGGATGCAGTTGGCCCTTTTGGCCGCCAGGGCATATTGTTGACTCGTATTGAGCTTACCGTCAACCAAAACTCCCAGATCCCTTTCTGCAGGTCTGCAGCCTCTTTTTCCCCAAATCTATATGTACATCCAGGATTACACTGTCCCAGGTGCAGAATCTGGCATTTGTTATTAAAAGTCATACAATTGGTGATTGCCCAGCGCTCTAATCTCTCTGTAATGCCTCTCTGCCCTTGAGGGAATCAATGACTCCTAATTTAGTATTGTTGACAAACTCAGTGTTCACTCAACTCTTGTGTCCAGGTCATTGATAAAAGCACTGAAGACAACTGGCCCTAAAATTGAGCCCTGGGGAACACCACTAGTGACTGGCCACCAGCCAGATATTGCCCCATTTACTACAACTCTTTGAGCCCAACCCTTCAGCCAGTTGCCCACCCATTGTATTGTGTAGATGTCTAGCTGTATGCTGGACATTTTTTCCAGGAGGATATTGTGAGAGACAGTATCAAAAGCTTTGCAAAAATAAAAAAAAACAAACACAACCACATCTACTGCCTTCCCTTTGTCCACGAGGTGGGTAACCTTGTCATTAAAGGATATTAAGTTAGCAAGGCATGACTTTCCCTTAATGAACCCATGTTGGCTTTGACCAATGACTGCATTGTCTTTCAGGTATTTTTCAGTAACTCCCATAATAATCTTTTCCATAATTTTACTAGGCACCCAAGTGAGGCCTATTATTGCCAGGGTTTTCTTTCTTGCCCTTCTTGAAAATGGAAATAACATTTGCTATCTTCTAGTCAACTGGGACCTCTCCAGATTCCCAAAACCATTGATAAATAACTGCAAGAGGTCTTGCAATAACATCAGTCAACTCTTTCAGTACTCTGGGATGAATCCTATCAGGCCCCATAGACTTCTGTGCATTCAGCTGCAGCAGCAAATCCCATATAAGTTCAAGGTCGACTAGAAGCTTATCACTCCTTTAGTCATAGTCCTCCAGCCCAGGGCTCCTGGAATCCCAGGGTCCATCACTGGTGTTAAAAACAAAGGCGAAGGCAGCATTAAATGCCTCTACTTTATCTTCATCCCTATTGGTGAGGTGACCAACCTCATCAAGTAACGGAACAAGGTAGTTTTTTAGTCTTCCATTTGCTGTTAAAAAATGTTAAAAAAGCCTTTTTTATTATCCACCACAGTACTGCCCAGCTTAAATTCCAACTGAGATTTGGTCATAAAACTTTCTCCCTACAGTGGCGAACAGCATCTCTGTAGTCCTCCTGTGTAACCTGACCTTGCTTCCCAAGTCCATACACTTTGTTTTTCATCTTAAGTTCCAGAAAAGCATCCCTGTTCAGCCAAGCAGGCCTTCTGCCCCACTTGCTTGACTCCTGGCACATTGGAATTGCCTTCACCCGTGTTCTTAAAAAGTGACCACTTAAAAAGTGACAACACCGAGTTGGGTGGGAGTGTGGACATGCTGGAGGGTAGAAAGGCTTTGCAGAGGGATCTGGACAGGCTGGATCGATGGGCCAAGGCCAATGGGATGAGGTTCAAAAAGGCCAAGTGCCAGATCCTGCACTTGGGTCACAACAACCCCATGCAGCGCTATAGGCTTGGGGAAGAGTGGCTGGAGAGCTGCCTGGAGGAAAAGGACCCGGGAGTGTTGGTCAACTGTCAGCTGAGACTTGTCTTGGTAGCAAAATACCTGTTACTGTGATAAGCTCAGTAGAAGGTAAAAAATATTTTTATAAGTCCATGATTGGGCATTACGAGGGGAGTGGGTTCATGTCTTAGTGTATATAAGTTTCTCTGTGTAGCAATAAAGTGGATTTGCTTGCTGCATGATCTGCGAGCCCGTGATTTTTTCATACACCACAAATGGCGCCCGAACAGGGTTAAAGACCCAGCACGATGGTGATCAAGGATCGGTGGCGTACCCCCGTGAGCCGGATGGAAGATGTTGATCACCAAGGAGCTCCTATATACTCATCGCTGCACAATACAAGGTTAGCACAGCGAGAGACCGGGGAAGGTATTATTATAATGGGGCAGTCTGCGATGAAAGCGTAGCAAATACATAAAGCACTTTTAATGAAAATCGTTAAGGAACAAGGATTAAAGTTACAGCCTGTTAAGCTTGTACAGCTTTTAGTATGGATTCGGGATAATTGTCCGTGGTACCCCTCCAACGGGTCTTATGATCTTTCTGACTGGCAGAAAGTGGGAGAATGCTTGCAAGCGCGACTAATTGTTGATCATGATGTTAATCCCGATAATATCGTAGCGTGGCGTGTCATATATACGGCATTAAGAACATTCCTCCCTACCGATAAAGTGTTTGCTAACTCAGATTTTCCGCCTCCACTGGCTGATTTATTAACTTTAGAGGACACAGCTTCTGCTAGTTCAGACCCTGACGCTGAGCCTGTCTGTGATTCAGCTCAGCAGCCGCAACTGCCGTTAGCTGCTACAGTAGAAGCAGCCGACGACTCAGACTCAGAGATACCTGAGGATCCCTTCGATCCAGGTCCTATTGACTCTGATTGAGAGCTTGATTTGCATTTGCCCTTAACTCCGGTTAAAGCTATGGTGCCTTCTGCGCCAACCACAGATCAGATCTTACAAAATACTAGACGAATGACTATTTGTCGTGCCTCCATTACGCGTCTGCCACCTTATGCTCCTTCTCTAGTCATGCCTCCTAATGATTCTCACGATAAGGCAAGAAGGGAGTTCGTGGAAGTGTGTAGAAACAGGGCTTTGCAGGAGGGTGATATTGAAATGCTTCAAGCTATGCCGGTCATCTATAGACCCCACCAGCTTCCTCACTATGAGACACTGACATATGAAGTTATCAAAGAGTTACGGAAATTCATTAAGGAAAATGGTTTACAGGCCTCCTTTACTATTAATTTTCTGGAAGCGATATCGGAGTCATATGTTATGGTTCCTGCAGACTGGAAAATGGTGTTAAAGTTGATGTTAACAGCAGGGCAATATTCCATCTGGTTAACAGAATATTGTGAGTTGGTCGCTGCCCGAGGGGAGATAATAATTCTGTAGAAATCTCCAATAAAGGTCCTAGCCAATTAATGGTTCCCAATAATTTTTGACAGCTGGGCATCCTATTGGGGGTGATCACTTGATGGAAGAAGGGCAAACAGCAGCTCAAGTTCAAATGAATAAATTAGCTTTCCAACAAGCGGCTACACTCACCTTACGGGCTTTAAAACGAGTTCCTGATGGTAAACGCACAGAACGGTCATTTGCGAGTATCCGTCAGGGAGCGCAAGAGCCTTACATACAATTCATAGACTGCTTGCAACAGCTATTTCTTGACAGATTGAACTTCAAGCAGCTTTTGAACTTTCATTAATGCAATTAGCAGTGGAAAATGCTAACACTCAATGCCGCAGGGCTTTAGACCCTACACGTGGCAAGGCCACCACTTTGAATGAACTTATTAAAGTGTGCCAGCATGTAGGAACGGAAGAGCACAGAGTTGAGATGTTAGCGACAGCATTGGCTCAGCAACTAACTGTGGCTCGTGCTGCTGTTAAATGTTTTTCGTGTGGGCAGGATGGACACATGAAAAAGGATTGCCCAAAACAAGGGGGAGAGAGGGATAAAACTCCAAATGAATTATGTCCTCGGTGTCAGAAAGGATATCACTGGAGCAATCAATGTCACTCTAAATATGATAAAAGTGGTAATCCCTTACCCTCTCCGCGGTCGGGAAACGCCAAGAGGGGCGTGCGGTCCGGTGCCCCACGCAATCCCAACAGGGCCCAAGGGCAGATGCTGCAATTAGCACCACAGCAGTGGAATGGACAAGCAGTGCAGGCATCATCCCCCGCCATGCCACCCCTAGGAGTGCTGGCTTGGACGTGGACACCGTCACCACAACAAATGTAAAAGATACTTCTGTGCACCTGATACTGACGGGACTGCAAGGGCCGCTGCCTTTTAAGGGACATGCTTTGTTACTGGGCCAGTCTTCTACTGCAAAGATAGGTTTGTTTGTTTTATCTGGGATTATTGATAGTGACTATCAGGGAGAAATTAAAATCATGATATGGACTCTGAATCCTCCCTGTACCATACCAGCAGGTGAACGCATTGCTCAACTAATACCTCTCCCTAGTTTGTCTCCTTTAACAGACAACACTGCTGCATCGGCACCAATCCGTGGAGCAGGAGATTTTGGGAGTACAGGATCTCCACAGATTTATTGGACTCAGCAGATCATGACTCAACAGCCCTTTCGTACTTGTCGACTTAATGGTAAAAAGTCTTCAGGGATTGTAGATACTGGAGCGGACACTTCTATCATCCGTAAGTCTGAGTGGCCGTCTGAATGGCCTGTTGTGGACACAGCTGCTTTAATTACTGGGGTTGGAGGAACTCAGCTTCCTCAACAATCGCTACAATCTCTGCTGGTTGAAGGACCGGATGGGAAAATAGCTAAATTGAAACCATACATTCTACCAGTACCCTGTACATTATGGGGCCGTGACTTGATTTCACAATGGGGTTTGCTTTTAA
>QJSC01019608.1:0-10740 GCA_003697955.1 Calidris pygmaea | reverse complement strand
TTCGACAACTTTGTTCTCTTTAAAATTCTAAGTGTGAGCTGGTGTTTCTCACAAATTAGGGGCTCATCCAGGATCAGCACTCCTGTTCCTGCGAGACAGGACAGCAAGAGGAGAAGGCGCGCCCTGATAATTTTAGCAGTCTCTATCTGCTGTCTCGTATCGTAAAGGGCAGCGGGTCCTATCCAGATGGAGGACTCTCAAAGCAAAGAAGGGGGAAACTGATTATTAAACCTCTACCCTTATAGAAACTCTGATTTGCAGCAAAAAGAGGCTAGTCCCAGAACTCTGGGAAGTCCCTGAGGAACTTTGAAGAAGAAAAAAAAACCAAAAAACAACCAAACCCACGGGTAATGAAATGCAAGCTGTCATTGCAGCATTTAAAAGCATCTGAAGGATAGGGATGGTTAAATGATCTTTTTAATGATTGGGGCTTAACTTGTTGGATGTAATCAGCCTTACAAATTGTGCTTTTCTGTATCCTCATCTTTCTGTGTATTATGATCTGTATTCCCTGTTTGTTACAATGTGTGCAGTGCCTGATTAACAAAACACTAGCTGTTGCTTTGTTAGTAAATAAAGAAGGGGGAATTGTGGGGAGTGAGGAATTGTGGAGACACGCTGCTGAGCGAGAGCTCGGCAGGTGTTCTTGCAGTGATGGAAAGGAAGCCTTGAGAACAGTAAAACAATGTCCTTATATGGTAATGTGAAATAGATAGCAAGCTAGCAAATAGATAACAACAACAAAATGAATAATAACGACTAATTGGCCTGGGGCATGAACACTTATATGTAGCCAATTGTATTGCTCCTAACGGTGTGTGGACAGGCCCCACAACCTATTTGTGTAGAGAGCACAGCATGTGATCAAAAGAGAGAAACTATATATGCTGTAAAAATAAAACATTATACGTCTTCGCTTCACCACCTGGCGGAGTCCGTGCCCTTGGTTGCCACAGCCTTGCAACTAATTTTACACTCAGTTTAAGCCAGCATTAAATATTTGCTGACATTTTGAAAACTTTTTGAAGTGATCCACAAGCCTCAATAATTGCCATCACTGTTAAGATTCCCACATCTCAAAAACAGTGCTGTGCCTAATTCCCAATCTTCTCCATATTTTTTTAATATGGGCTGAACAGGAGAAAACAATGGAGGTATTTAGGGTAAATGATACTCAGTGTTTTCACAATACTAGAGATCAGCTGCCATCATAATTTCTCAGTCATGGGGAGAACGCGAGTAGGGGAGCAGAAGAATGCAAAAAATCCTTCAAAGGCCTTCTCAGACTCAGGAGGTTCACATCTACCTCCCAGAGAGTCTCTCTTTATCAGGTCAGAGAATTTTTTTAGCCACCTTATCCTTCTCATAGGCAGCGTTATTTCCAGCATATTTCTCTGCTAGGTCATGCAATGCCCTTCTGAAGTCCTCCAGCATCCTCAGTTCCACCTGGCACTGGCCACTGTGCTCATTAGATCATATTTGAAAAAGCTTTTCAAATATTGAGCTTCAATAGTTTCAAACAGTAAACTCCCACCAAGATCAAGAAAGAATGAATTTTTTGAAAGTGATAATATAAAATATCTGCATAAACTGTAGTTTTGTCATAGGACTCCAAAAATTCATCGCATCTCTAAATACATCTCATCACAGGTCTCCATTCTGGCCAGTAGATGGAGATAGACACTAACAATCTGTAAACGCAATTCGTGCATTGTGATTTTGTATGTTGTATTGTAATATTATTAATTGCTCTCAAAATTTATTTCATAGAAAACTCTTGGTTGCATCCTGCTGGCCACAAGCATCCTGACAGTAAAAGATTTTCTTAGGTGTCCTGAAGGTGTCACTGAATGTTAGCAATGCTCCATGGGCAGCTTTTGAAATATTATAAAATAATTATTTCGTTGGTGACCAGGATGGTGATTCCTGACAGTTTGGTGAACTGGTGTTAGACTGGAAAGTGGATGTGTTCAGACATGACCTTGAACAAAAGTTTTACTTTGAAATTGGTGATTAATTTACTTTAAAATTGATGTCAGCAGATCTTAAGCTCTTAAGCACTAACATATCTTTGTGCATAATGCTGGTCCCACACATTTCGGAGATGGTGAACCAGGGGTTTCTTTTGCACAAGTACTGATGTATTTATTTGCATTTTGGTTCTACTTAAGCATCAATTTAATTAATTACTTGTACCAAGCGTGACAGTTTCTCAGTTCTGTAGTGATCTGATCTGCTCTTTTTAATCAGTTTTGGTACAGTTTAAGGAAGAGTAACGGTGGTATAAAGGAATCTCCACTGAAAGCTCTTATATATAAATGATGACATTTGCTACCCATATTTTCACTTCCACTCAACAGTTTGTCATCTCCATGTACTGCTCTTTTCAACCATACTGATAGCTGTGACAATAGCCAACACAATAGGAGGAAATCTACAATAATTATTTAATGTATATGGGGTACACTAGGCTTATAAGAAGCAAATTATGTGAAGCCTGGACTGTTTCACAGATTAAAACTAAGACAATAGTCGTCCATAAAGTGGGCACAAGAGGCAGACACAAGGGTCTGAAAACAATGAATAGTGAAGGTAGGACCTGTAAAATTTTATTTCTCTTTTGATGCCAAATTAAATTAAGAATGCAACAAGCCAAAGTTTTTGTTGGTATGAAATAAGAGAAATTAAGTGATTTATGCACAGTTATTCTAAACAGACAGCAATGTACTCAAGATAATTAAATAGGCCAACAGAAGTAAAATGATTTATCTTCTCTACAGAACAGGTAATGAATCTGTGAGCCTATGCCATGACCCAGGAAAAGAGCTTAACAGTATTTAGAGAGGGATTAGTCATGCACATGAATAATAAAAAAAAATGTTTCCTATATATATTAAGGATGAAAAAAGTGCTGCTAAACTCCGTTATCCAGGGACGCCAGTCGAGGTATATCCCAGTCTATGCAAAACCTGGGTAACTCTACATAAGGTGGGGAGCACAATATGAAGACACTCAAATTTGATGGTCATTCAGGTGTCCCTGCTGACCCTGGAGTCTATGGTACTGATTGCTGTAACTCCCAGCACTTGAGCTCTGCACCACTTCAGAAACACACCTCCCAGGCACGTGAGCTGCACAGTGTGGAGCTATTAATATAGAATCACAGAATGGTTTGGGTTGGAAGGGACCTTAAAGACCATCCAGTTCTAACCCCCTGCCCTGAGCAGGGACACCTCCCACTAGACCAGGTTGCTCAAAGTCCCATCCAGCCTGGCCTTGATCACCTCCAGGGATGGGGCAGCCACAGCTTCTCTGGGCAACCTGTTCCAGTGCCTCACCACCCTCACAGGAAAGAATTTCTTCCTGAGATCTCATCTCTCTCAAAATTCTCTGCCATTTCAAATAGCATTGGCCGATTTTGTGGGCAATATTCGTTTTTCTCTACCTTCTTGTAAGTTACTACAGCAACTACAAACATTGCCCCTTTGTCCCAAGGAAATTATATCTCCTATGCCTATTTCTGGGACTCGCACTATATTTGTGGACGGGTCAGGGAAAACTGGAAAAGCTGCTTTTGCCTGGAAGAGAGACATGCAGTGGGAACATTCTGTAAGGAATTTCTCTGGCTCAACACAGCTAGTGGAGCTCCAGGTGTCATCATTTAATTTAAATGTCATCATTTAAAATTTCATCGTCACTTAAGAACTCCTGGAAGAAAGGAGGGCTGGCAAGTTAGAGAAGCTTTATGGAATGAATGGTGATCACAGAAGGACAGACTGGGAGCATCAATACTGGTTAAATATTCTCTGAATATCTAATAGGAACTAAGATCAAGGTGACACATCTACTCAGCTCAAACTATGAGATTCCATGGCTAAACTGGGATTTAAACTCATTCATAGAGCCCAAAATTCATACAATGACAGATTAACTTATGATGGAAAGAGCTTCTGGAGATCTTCTAGTCCAATGTGCCACTCAGAGCAAGGCCTGCTCTGAGATTGTGGCAGGTTGCTCAGGGCCTTTTCCAGTGAAGTTTTCATTATCTCTAAGGATGGAGATTCCACAGTCTCTCCTAGCAGCCTCTTGTAATGTTTGAATGAATGCTCCCAGAAATCCACTTAATAAATATGCTTTGAAAATCTACAAAACTTTAGTGATTTGTCTCACAACAGATTTTCTTTCTTCTCTATCTATGTAGTACTGCCAAAAAATTAATCAACAGTGAAAAAAATCATATGAGAAATAATTTGCTAAGTGGCCCGGAAAATCTAACAAATTTAGAGATCTAGGACCACAAGCAATTTGCTTTCACCCCAACTGAAACGATTATTTTTTGTCACACAATGAAAAGCACTGCAGGTGGTATTTGTTTACCTAACTAATAACACCTCTCATTCTGTTCTAAGCCTTAGGAGATGTCAAAAGCTTAGATGAAAAGCAGTAGGTGCCACATCACCTTTGCTGAGCTCAAATGTTTTGCAAGAAACAATTTTTCTGGTTTTCATGTGATTTTTATTCCAGAGCATAGGACGCTAAAAGCGGTGGATTACTCCAACATATAACAAACAACATAGCAATATTTTTCATCATAAAGAATACAAACTCCTTGCAAAATATATCTATTGAGGGAAATAGAGGGGATAGATCTTTACAATACTTTGAATCTGCTCTTTGAAACTGGTATTTTTATTATTAGGTGTCTAATTGTATTAATTTCAGCTGCAGCTCTAGGAAGCTACACATGCTAAGAAAATTCCCCTGGTTGTAGTCTTATTTCCAAAAATTAGATATCCATTGAGCTGCAGGTTCTTTATATATATATGGTTATCTTTACATCAATAACTACAAACATAGACATCTACAAAAACTGAATGATACTTGCCTTTCTTTTCAGAACAGAATGTTGCACTCTAAAATGTCATAAACTTCATGATTCAAGCAAGGAAAGAATATTGATAGATACAAGCCCCTTACTAGGATACTGCAAAATATATCAGAATTGAAATATTAGCAGTAATACAATTTTAAAATTAACTCTAAAATAAATAGGATTGAAAACCAAGAAATTGCTTTAAAGAGGAGATAACAGTTAGACTGAGCACATAGTTCTCACATTGCCACTAAAAACAGGCCAACAGCTATTTCTTTCTCAGATCTCAAGTCAGGATAGATATAACTGAGTTCACAAACTGGAACTGCTGATTTGCCCAGTGATATAGGTCCAAAAAGAGGCATTTTGCTAAAACCACGCAAGTAGCTAAGAATGCAGAAATACTGTCAGGGTTTAAATTTGTCACACAGAAAGATGCTCTTAGCATTAAAGGGCAAAGACAGTAGGGTGAGATTTCACTTCAGAGGTTGTATTTCTCTTTCTCTTCTTGAAAAAGAGAGCTAAAAGCTCCTCGGTGGGTCTACATCCTTGCTGGTAAGACCCAGAGAGACCCAGTGAGATTTTTAGTAAGCTATTTTTCTTGTACTAATTAAAGCTAATTTTCCTAACAGAGACTGTAATGACAGCTATAAGCAATAAATTTAAATATTTTACAACAATCTTTTTTACATCTTAATACTCAAACAGTAAGAGTGCAACCCCCTCTTGAGGGTTTTGTGAGGCAAATGCATCATAATTCTTTGGGGAATCATTGGAAAGTTGATAAATGGGTTATAACTGATGATGAGCAAATGCAATAAAAAGTAATTTTCTTGGTCTGTGACTCTGAGTACCATTAAATCAATTAACCTGACCTGCAACACCTCCGCACCCTCTTTCCCAGTGATGAACTGTTGATTACATCTCTGTTCTGTCACTTTCAGCGACTTAATAAGCCTCCTGTATCCCAATTTTAAAAATACTTTCCAAGTAAGAGTTGGTCAGAAAAGGAGCTAAAGGTAAAATTAGCAAACTGACACTCCCAGGATTCAATAAAAAGGGGGTTATTCTTATTAAATCGTATACCAATACTGTCTATGGTACCAAAGCTGTACTGATCCAATTGTCAAAGCTCCAGACAGTTAGACTTGAGCTCTAAAAGTTATGTCAACTTTGCAACAACTTAAGGTTGTCCCTTCCTTCATGCGTGGCTCCTCAGTTATCATCCAGAATATACCATGCCTACGTGTCAGAGAATGAACAGCTCAACTGTTTAATGAGATAGTTTTCCATTCTTCTGGGTTTCCTTTCCCATGTAAATTCCGGAGGTCAGAGATTCCTGGCTGTATCTCCTTCATCACATTCGGTGATAGACCAGCAAATATCACATAACTTTTTAATGAAAATTCCCTGGATCTTGGGTAACTTACTATTTTCAAAGTGCTTCAATATTCTTTGAGAGAAGATGCTATATAAATGCAAATACTGACTATTCCTATTTTCTCACTTTCCCTGACAGGAAAACACTGCTGTTTTTCAGTACTTTAGAAATACACACTTCCGCCTGAAATATGAAGAGGACTTCTAAAAATAAGTTAATATTACGGTAAATAGAATAACAGCCAAGAATAAATCTCTGCAAAAGCAGAGATTTAGATCTGGAGGAAACCAGCACTGGTGGTCAAAAATACCTGTAGTTTTTAAACACCTTAGTGAAAAATAGTTGCAGTCTTTCAAAACCGCGATGCATTCACATATTCACGTGCTTCAGAAATCTCAGAATTATTCTAGAAACAGGTTTAGGTGCTTCTGTACATTGATCCTAAACCAAGCTTATTTTGTCCCTGTCCATTCCAAAATTTGGATCATTTTTGAGAAAAAAAAAATCAAGTTTTTTGGTTACTGTTAATTTAAAATACTAGACCTAATTACTCCATCAAATACCTCATTCTGTTATATCGGTGAAAAAGTCTTTTGAGAAGGTAGTTATGTACATAAGCATCTTGGCCTTCTGCCCAGAGACAAGGTGCAAAGTGGTGCTGAATGGGTGGCTGGAGAGTCATTTAGTTCTTCAAAACAAAGCTGAAGCGGGACATGAGTGATGATCATCCCTCTGCAGTGCAATGAATTGTGTTTGTGGTAAGCATTCTTTTTTTGTCCATGAAACAAGCGCAAAATGAAACAAGCTGCATTTTCTCTATTGGAATTTATCTTGGAAGTCCTGGCCCAGCACTTTTTTGAATTCTTGGCTTTTCTCTTTTTCTCTTTTCTGTGATGTTTCAGCACTCTTAAAAACCTTGCATGTAATTAGAGCGTGTAATGTCAGAGAAGTGTGGTGCTGCTAGCAGCCTCCCCTGGAATGTGATGGAAAGATTCATTATCGCAATCTCTCAACATATTGCTGGGTAGTGGCTACTAGATCCTAGATAAGAGATTTACTTTGAAACAGGAAATAAGCTCTTAAATCTCTTTCTTCAAGGGTGGAGCCAAGGTCACATTTGGAGGGTCAGATGCTAAAATACAGGTTCCTTTCTTCTCCCATTCCCATCCCCACACTGGATGATTTCCTCTACTATTTAGTTTAATGGGGTCCCATACGTCCTGCAGCCTCAGAAAATCACTCATCCCTAAAGCTCATTCTTGTGTTCAAATTAATATTCATTTCATTAACTTGGCAGCATCTGCACAATGCTCAGCTACTTTCTAGGTAGCACAGGAAAAAAACACCCTGCAACCCCAGAGAAGTCAAGTTGAGGCAAATCATACCTGAATCAGATTTAATAGGACTTAATTGGACTTCTGTTTGTTTACACTTCATCACACAGTCAATTTCCATTATGATCCCCCTTTATTTCCTCCTTCTCTAATTCCACACCATCGTCTTAACATATGAAACTATTGTTAGAGTTAGTTAAATACTCCAAGATCTTTTTGCAATTATGTTCACTGCAGGTGTTAACAGTTTGCTAACACATCGAAAGGAAACAATCTAAAGCACATATGAAGTTCAGCAGCTAATTGCTTGCAATAACCCCCAAATAACATATGTGCATCTTGCAGAAGTGCCATGCCTGTCTCTGAACTCTCATTTTCTTCCATACAAATGTATTTTACTTTAAAAAAAAAATAAAAATGACTGTTTAAAAACTATTTTTTTTTTTGTTTGGAGTTGATTCACAATTTTTAACAAAGCTTTCAGATTAATGCAGGTCACTATGGAGCTAGATTTCCTGTAGAGGTTTGCACGAATGTATCAAAAATGTGCTGTAGAGAGAACAGCACATAACAGCTGCAAGAAATCCAGACAGCCCAGGACAGCAGCAGAAACCAGCTGTTTTCCAATCAAATTGTCCCTTATTTTACTGTGATTTACTTATTTACCTTCTACATATGCTGTGGCTGCCCTCCTGTTATGCCAGATTGCCCCTTTCTCTCTGGTTCTCCTCCACTGCCACTCATGGATTCCTGCTTCTGTTACTCTTTGAATCATGGGCTGTCCCCCCCGCTTTTGCCTCCCCTAAGCGTTGAGTCAGATCCAGCCTTCACCTCTGCATTACAGGCGGCATCCACCAATGCTGGGTCTCAATTTCCTCCAGATGACAAATTTCAGCCCAGCCCACCAAACCCACTCCCTACCTCGGCTCTTGCATCTGCGAGCTGGAAAGCCCTTCTATGCTCCAAACTTCGTAAGGGATGTTTGCAGGAAAGCAGCAGTTTTATTCCCTCTGTCCTTTATGTCCTGTTTCTTTTGCAGCTTTTCTCTCTAACGTGACAAAAAGCAGTGGGTTTTTTTTGGGGGGAGGCCTCTTTCTTGAGTCCCTCCCCAGCTTTCCCGGAGCCCCTTTAGGGACTGGAAAGGGCTCTAAGGTCTCCCTGGAGCCTTCTCTTCTCCAGGCTGAACACCCCCAACTCTCTCAGCCTGTCCTCACAGCAGAGGGGCTCCAGCCCTCAGAGCATTTTTGTGGCCTCCTCTGGACCCGTTCCAACAGGTCCATGTCCTTCCTGTGCTGAGGACTCCAGAGCTGGATGCAATACTCCAGGTGGGGTCTCCCCAGAGCAGAATAGAGGGGCAGAACCACCTCCCTCAACCTGCTGGCTACATTTCTTTTGGTGCAGCCCAAGATGTGGTTGGCTTTCTGGGTTGCCAGCACACATTGCTAGCTCCTGTTGAGCTTCTTGTCCACCAAGCTCTGGGCAGCGCATTCTGTTTAAAACACACCACCACTAAATCTGGGGTTGAACAAAGTGAAATTAATTACCATAACATGCTCCAATTTTCCCACTGGCAGACTAGAACTCTCAAACCAGATACATTTCCAGGATTCCCTAGGAGAAAAGGGAATAGGAAGGATAAAATATTTCTTCCTCACTTAAGTATGCACTTGATGGAGAAGAGTCAGTGGTCATAAGGAGCTCCCAGCACCCTAGGTCCCACAAAAAACTCACCTCAGCGCCCTACACTTTATGGGAATGCTTCTCAAAACTTCTCACGAAAGAGTTGTTTTTTATCAGAATTGTGAAGAATTGCCATATATGTTTCTCCCTGTGCTTTTACTCTTTACTGTATTTACACTTATTTGACTTCATCCTTTATTTACAACCATCACCACCACCAGATAACAGTGGGCCAGCAGGAGATGAACAAAAAGGATTATAAACTCTTTAAGGTGATATTTCTGAATTTTGCAGAATTTTTTTTCCTCCCACAGAAAGGGCAGTAAAAAGGAAAGGGAGAATAATGTTTTCACCAGATCCTGAGATCAAGGAGAAAGTACAAGTTAAGACTGAGTGATTATTCACAGAGAGATATCCCTTATAGAAGCAAAGCAGATTAAAAGACATCAATGTTAAAAATGCCGTAAAGGGACACGCACAGGCTACTGAAAAGATCTGGTGATTAAGAGCAGGGACAAGATGAGGTCCTAGTGCTTCCAAAATATATTGTTATCAACATAGCAGTGTCCACTGTTACCATTAGAAAACCTTGCTATCTGTTTTTCCTCTGGTTGTGAAGCAGTACCCTGACCACAGAGAAAAAAAATAAAATATAAAACAGAACAGAATTAAAAACTCAGCAGATGGAAAGTGTTAATAGAGCATGCACTTGCTGGGAAAGCAAGATGCTGCTGCCATTTTGATATTAATGTCACAAACGACATTCCCATAAACGTTTCAAACTCTGCTCTGCTCAACATTACCAAAGTATGAGAAAGTATTTTGTCTAGGACACAGCAACAATGATGATGTCCAGTTCTTTCAAGCAGTATATGCAGGTGTCAACACTGACACCGCAGCACGGGAAGATAAACAATCTGCTGAATGCTCTGTGTGCCACTGCCATGTCACACCGGGTGAAAATCACACGTTGCTGCCTGGAAGAGTGTATCGATGCTAACTTCTTGACTCAGGTGGTGGAGGAGCCAACAAGGAGAGGTGTACTACTGGACAGAGACTAATGATTCCTCCCAGTGAAATCCCAGACCATTGGAGGTGAAAAACTCGCTAGATACCTGCCCATGTTCTCCCACATGCCATGCCACCCATGACTCTCCAGCCTTGGGGCAGATCTCTGGGTGGTAGTCTTAAATAGTTGCTTAACCCTAAACAAGAGCTGAAACGCATTCAGGAGACCTAGCAATAGGACCAAACTGGTTTGCATGTCCCAAGAGTATTCAAAATTCTCAAAAACTGGCATACCCAGCACGAAAGAGAAAAGGGAGGTGAAAGAGCTGGGGAAAATATCCCCTCCTGCTTCCCCCATAGACTCAGTGTGTTTATTAATAAATTCCCTGAGATATGGGCAGGAAAGCAGTGCTGAATAAACGCCCCAACAAAACCATCTGAACAATGATGCTATCATATCATAA
>QJSC01019572.1:2378012-2398365 GCA_003697955.1 Calidris pygmaea | reverse complement strand
GCCCTGCCTGGAAGCCGGCGTGCTCCTTCCCGCTACTGACCTGTGGGACTGTCCTCTGCTCCTGCCTGGGAACGGGGGGGTCTCCAGGGGGCTACCCCCAGCCCCAAGGGAGCTCCAGCACCCAGGCACGCCTCTGTGTGGAGGAACAAACTGTGGGATGGGGATGCTCGTGGGGCCAGTGTTCCATGGGGGTGGCATCCAAAGGGAGTGACCCTTTGGGTGGGAAGGTGGGTGATCCCACCTTCCAAAGGAGGTGGCATGTGGGGCAGATGGCATCCCATGGGGGTGGCGTCCAAAGGGGGTGACACCTTCAAAGGGGTGGCACCTCCAAAGGGGGTGGCATTTGGGGCAGATGAATCCCATGGAAGTGGCATCCAATGGCTGGGGGTGGCATCCAAAGGGGGTGACACCTCCAAAGGGGGTAGCATCCTGGGCAGATTGTGTCCCGTGGAGGTGGCATCTGATGACTCTTAGTGGTATCCAAAGAGAATGGCATCTCCGGAGAGAGTGGCACCTCCAGAGGGAGTGACATCTTCAAAGAGGGTGGCATCTGGGACAGATGTCATCCCATGGAGGTGGCATCTAATGGCTGAAGATGTTGTCCAAAGGGGGTGATATCTGCAAAGGGGGTGGCGTCTGAGGAAGATGATGTCCTGTGGGGGTGGCTCTTGACGGCTGAGAGTGGCATCTGATGGCTGTTGGTGGCATCCAAAGGGGTGACACCTCCAAAGGACTGGCACTTCCAAAGGAGGTGGCATCCAGGGCAGATTGGTGTCCCTTGGGGTAGGTTCCTCTGTGTCGCTCGTGCCTTGGCCTCTGCCGCGTGGTCCTTGGCACCGGCCCACATCATCTGCAGCACTTCTGCCTTCCATCTGGCTGCCTCATTGCACTTGTGAATATTCATGACCCTCATTATCCTCTTTCACTCATTGCTCCCACACTTGAGCTAAAAATAACGTCCCAAGGGGGGATGGGGTGCACGGGGTGGGGGAGTCCCTCTCTGGGAACTGGCTTCTTGGGGTCCCAGCTTCTCCATCCGAGAAACCAGTGGCCTGCTGGTACATGGGGACACTGATGTAGAGGGACCAGAGCCAGAGTGATGCGGGAGGTTTGCAGAGCTGCGGGCTCTTGCATGGGGTGCCAGGAAGCCACCCCTTTCCTCCCCTATCTCAGTGGGGTGCTGGTTCTCCTGAGCCCAGGTCCTGCTGCCCCCTCCCCTGGCCACTCTTGGTTGTTCCAATGAGCCATGAGCATCTCTGTCATTGTCCCACGTCCCACATAGAGGGGACAGCATCATGGCACTCATGGAGAATGAGGTGGGCACCATGGCCTGGACGGTGCCCACCTCCTCTTGCAGGAGGTGGTCCAGCTGGGACCAGGCTTGGACTCAGGGGCAGGGGTGGCGCTGGGGAAGGCGGGGGTCCCCAGGGTGCTGATGTGTGTCCCTTTGCCCCTGCAGAGCTGAAGGCCACGGGCACGGCACACTTCTTCAACTTCCTCCTCAACTCCAGCGACTACCGCATCCTGCTGAAAGACGAGGACCATGACCGCATGTACGTGGGCAGCAAGGACTACGTCCTCTCGCTGGACCTCCACGACATCAACCGCGAGCCCCTCATCGTAAGCTGCCATCATAGGGTGGCATGGGTGGAAGGGGGGCAAGTGGGTACCTGGGCAGGCATTTCGGATGCTGGGGCAGGAGCTTGATGGGCACCACTGGTGCTGGTGCAGGAAAGGTTGGGCCAGGTGGGAACCATGGTCTCCCCTGGACTGGTGTCTCCACAGATCCACTGGCCTGCGTCCCAGCAGAGGATTGAGGAGTGCATCCTGTCGGGCAAGAACAGCAATGTGAGTGGTCACCACGAACCCCTTTCTGGTAGCATTGAGGGGGCTGGTAGCCAGCACTGGAGGGGGATTTGTGTCCTCGTGTCCTACCCTGGAAAAACCATCCACCTGGTCCCTTGTAGCCCAGCCATGCTGGGATGGGATGACACTCCAAGGTGTCACGGTGTCCTGCCACCCTTTCTGTCCCAGCCATGCAGGTCCTGGAGAGCTTCACGGGTGAGCAGGAGGCTGGGGTCCCTACGCTGCATCCCCCTACCAGCCAGGACTGGGCTCTCCAGCATGCCAGCTAAAGGCCCATGCCAACCCATGGCCTGTGCCGTCCCATGCCACATGCTAACCCTTGATTCGTGCCATCCTGTGACCCACACCAAGCCACGGCCCAATGGCAGCCCATGGCTCCATGACAACCCATGACCCATAGTAACCTAGACCCCATGCTAACACATGGCTCCATGCCATCCCAAGACTCATGCTACCCCATGACCCATAGAATCATAGAATCATAATGGGGTTGGAAGGGACCTCTGGAGATCATCAAGTCCAACCCCCCCACCGGAGTGGGTCTACCTAGAGCAGGTTGCACAGGATCTTGTCCAGGCGGTTTTTGAATGTCTCCAGAGAAGCGGACTCCACCACCTCTCTGGGCAGCCTGTTTCAGTGCTCTACCACTCTCACAGTAAAGAAGTTCCTCCTCATGTTTAGGTGGAACTTCTTATACTTGAGTTTGTGCCCATTTCCTCTTGTCCTGTCACTGAGCACCATTGAGAAAAGACCAGCCCCGTCCTCCTGACTCCCTCCCTTTAAGTATTTATAAGCATTGATCAGATCCCCCCTCAGCCTTCTCTTCTCTAGACTAAAAAGAACCATGCCACCCATGACCACGCCAACCTGTGGCCCCACCCCACCCCATGGCCCCATGTCATATCCCATGCCAGCCTTCCACCTTCCTGGCTCCTTGGCCTGCTTTCTCCCTTCCCCAGCTCCTGCCCCATGCCAGGGGGCTGAACCCCGTGGTGCCCTCCCCAGCACGGGTGCTGGCAGGCGGTGGGAAAGGGGGGTGCCCCTGTCCCCTTGCTGGCGTCGTCACCCCCTCTTCTGCTTCCCAGGGGGAGTGCGGCAACTTCATCCGCCTGATCCAGCCCTGGAACCGGACCCACCTCTACGTGTGCGGCACCGGTGCCTACAACCCCATCTGCGCCTTCGTCAACCGCGGGCGCAAAGCCCAGGTGAGGGGCGGGAGGGATGTGGGGCTGACCCGGTGCCGGCACAGCCTCTACGGGGCTGCGGTGGGGTGCGGGAGGGTGGCACAGCACGACTCGGCTCTGCCGGACGGTGCTGGGAGGGTTGGAGGGTCGGGGGGACGAGGGTTGGGGGGGCAGCAGCAGGATGAGGGGTGACCGTGGCTAACGGTGCTGTGCTACCGAGTGGGGCCGAGCCATCTCCGCAGACCGAGGAGGACTTCTCTCCACCCTGACGCCAGCTTCCAGGCAACGTGCCCTCCCACCCCGCTGGCCGCAGCCACCGCTGGATCTCCATGGGGAAGAGGGACGTGGCCCACACCCGCCCCCCCAGTTTCCCACCTGCCACTGGGCCACTGAACCCCTTGCCACGGATGTGGAGGACGCCCAGCACCACGCCAGCACCGGTTGTTGCACAGGGAGAAGCATGGCAAGGGCTGTGCTGGCACACGTGGCCATGTCGGAGATGTCCCTGGATGGATGTCACCCAGCCCTGAGGACCACCATGTGCAGCAAGAGGGTGGCACACTGAAGCTGCGTGCCACCGGGCTGGATGCGTGGCAGATAGAGGAGCTCTTTTGAGACAGCCCTGGGAGGGAGCCAGTCACGGCAAGTAGCCCGGGGGACCCTGAGCCCTGTGAGGTGTCCGTCCCCTCCACGCCGGGGTGGCAGGTACCAGGCGTTGTCCTCTCCTGTGGTTGGAGTGAGCTGGGCACCGCCAGCCTGAGCCCAGGGAGGAGCACGGCGCTGGACGTGGAGGACAGGGGTCTGCCTCAGTGTCCCCCGAACCTGGCATGGACCCCAAGAGAGGCGGGTGCCGCTCAGGCTACTCTGGATCAGGACCAGACTGGGACTGGATTTGGACCGGATTGGAACTGGACTGGGCAGTGGCAGCATTTGAGGACCAGGGGTGCCAGTGCAACTGAGGACAGCATCGTGTGTCCTCTCCAGGGGAGTCAGTAGTGGTGTGGCAGGGACAGGGGGTCCTGGTGACCCCTGTGGTGTCACTGCTCTCCAATGGGGTGCTGCCAACCGGTGGCAGGTCCCAGTTTTGTGTCCCTGAGCGTGAGCTCAACCTGGCCGGCTGCGGGCAGCCACCTCTCCGCGCTCTCCTGCCCCGTGCTGGAGCATCCCGGTTCTGAGGGAAGGGGCAGGATCCATCCCAAAGAAACTCCTGCTGGAGGCCATTCCAGCCCAGAGCATCCTTGGACCCCCACCGGCACCACCCGGGGGACCGCGGCTCTGCCGCTCCATGGCCACCCGTCATCCCAGCTCTTGGGGTCCCCCTACCAGCCCCCTCCCCGGGGGGGGGTCCTTCCTCCCTGCCCGTGCTAACTCTCTGCCCTGCTCCTTTTCCCCAGGGGTTTCCGCCGAGCCAGCCGGGAGGCCGGGAAAGCAGATCCACCGACAGCCCCCTCAGCCCAAGACCAGCACAAAGCAAGGTGGGAACCAGTCTGGGAGCCCGCCGCAGCCGTGCCCACCTCTTCCCCCGGGCCACGACGGAGCCGCGGGCTCCTTCTCCTTCCCACCGGCATGTTTCCAACCCCCCGAGCCGGGCGCCCCATGCCATGGGCATCCCCGCCATCTCCCCCCCCTTCTCGGCACAGCACCCTCCGGCCACCGGCCTGGTGTCTCTACTCTCTTTCTTTCACTAACTCCTTTCTCCCAGGCCACACAGGGGTCCCCCGCGGGGGACACTGTCAGGGACGGTGGCTCCCCATGCCCCACCGACAGCTTTTCCCAGCTCTGGGCTTTCTGTGTCCATTGGAAGCAGGGCCACGTGTCAGCAGAGCCATGGGGCTCCAGATAGTTCAGGGGAGGATGCCAGGGCAATGTGCAGGAGGTGTTTTGGTAGGGTCTACAAAAACATCCTTGAACCACTGCTTCACCCTGCCCTGTGGGCAAGCGGGCTCAGGGAGGCGATGGCATCCCCGGCTTCTGGGGTCACCCCAGCATCCAGCCTGCCCTGACAGTGTCACCCCCCGAACCTCTCCCCTCTGGACTAACGTGGGTTGGTGCATGGGCTGGGGAGCGTGTGGGGTGCGGGCACCCTGTGGCAGCCCGTCCCTCTGTCCCCTCCAGTCTCCCTATTCCGAGGGTGGGTGGTAGGAGGGCAGAGGGCGATGCTCGGCTGTGAGCATCTCACTGGCTTCGGGCAGCTTCTGCTACCAGCTTCCCCAGTGGGGAAGCACTGTTGCCATTCCAGCCCTGTTGGGATGCCCCAGTTCCTCCTTCCCTACCGGTTCTGGTCCCAGCATCCACAGGGAGAAGCTCCCTGGTGCGGCTCCCTGTGCCCTGAGGAGGGGCTTCCTGGGGGCTACCACCCCCTGCCCCACACTTTCTGGCAGCTCTGATGCAGTTCAAAGACACATGAGCCAAACGGCGGTGGTGGCACCGTGACGACCCGTGGGTTGCCCGGCCAGGAGGGTGATGGTGTGGCCGGTTTGCCCAGCTCGGGAGTGGGACCGGCGTCGAGCAGAGGAGTTTGTGGTGGTGACAGTGGTGACAGTGGCGCAGGCGGCGCGGTGCTGCGATGGGGAGGGCAGAAGCGCGTGGCCGTCTCTGGCTAAGGGTGCTCCAGGAGGAGCTGGCGTGAGGACACCCTCTGGTGGGAGATGTGGGCACTGGGCATCCTGGCTCCCGCCCCTCCTGTCCTTTTCCTGGAGCTTGGTGCTCTTCCAGGACCCTCCTCGCCTCTCCACAGAGACTCGGCACTGGCCGAGGCTCTTGTGTGCGTCTCCGGAGGTCATGTGGGTCTCGTCCCTGGCCGGGCACGCGTGACGGTGCTGAGTATGGCCACGGGGAAGGCAAAGGCGACAGCGGGGAGAAGGCTTCTAATGGCGTGGGGCAGGTCCCCCAGAGTGGGTGCAGCATCTCACGGCGATGTCACCCTGGTGGTGCCTGCTGGAAAATGGGTCTTGGCAAGAAGAACGTGGCGGGTCCATCAGCTGAGTTGTGCCAGTGGCCAAACCCTGCCTTCTGAAGCTGCTGGAGCTGCGTGACCTGGACCTGGCCAAGTGGTGGTGTGCGGTGCGGCTGGAGCGAAGAGGTGGCCAGAGGGAGATTGCTTGCCCAGAAGCGGGCCTGGGGGATGGATGTTCCCTTTCAGCCTGGTGGCTCAGCCAAGTCTCCAAGCAGTGGAGGGCACGAAGAAGCACCCAGAAACATCGGAAGAGGAGCTCACGGGGGCTTCAACTTCTCAGGAGACCTGCAGACCCCCTGTTGTGGTCCATCTGCATCTGTCCTCACTGCTGGACTCCATCCTGGGGGAGGCTGCCTCTCCTGGTGGGCTTTGGAAGGTGCCACAGGGATGGGAGGGGTGAAAGTCTAACCAGCTCCTTGGTTTGCTTCCTTTTTCAGGATTATATCTTCTACCTGGAGCCGGACAAGCTGGAGTCGGGCAAGGGGAAGTGCTCCTACGACCCCAAAGTAGACACCGTTTCTGCGTTAATAAGTGAGTCCCGTAGCTCTCTAGTAGCCCTGCCTGCCTCAAGCAGAAGGAACATGCAGGCAAGATGGGACAACTGCTCCCACCATCTTCCTGGATTGCCCAGCTATCCCCAAGGAGTTGGGTTCCTGCCCCTGCCCACCCCTGCCTGCTCCAGCTGCAGATGGCCGAGCACCCAGGATGCCCAGTCCTTGGGCACCTGGCCGAGCAGAGGTGGTAGTCCTGGTTACAGACCAGTGCCAACCACCCGAGCTCTCTGGGATGGCCACAGGCAGTGGGGTTTTGTTGCCTGGTGGCTAATGGCTGGGGCTGGAGCGGGATGGAGCCCGGCGGAGCAGGGGAAGGTGGGTGGATGGGACTAGGTGGGGGTCTCCAGCCAATCTCTGCCCTCTGCAGATGAAGAGCTCTATGCTGGTGTCTACATTGACTTCATGGGCACGGACGCAGCCATCTTCCGCACCATGGGCAAGCAGACAGCCATGAGGACAGACCAGTACAATTCACGCTGGCTCAACGGTGAGTTTGGGTGTCATTGGCCGAGGTTCCCTGGGGACCCCACGACTCTGGCCCTAGAGATGAGACTTGTCATGTCGTACTGCATCCTTCTCCCAGGAGAGAGACAGTAGCCAGCATGGGCAGGTGGATGAGTGGTGGTGTGGGATGGATGGGTGGAGGTGTGGGATGGATGGGTGGTGGTGTGGGATGAATGGGTGGAGGTGTGGGATGGATAGGTGGGCGGACAGATGGGTAGACAGATGATGGATGGACATACGATGGATAGGCAGATAATGGATGGATGAGTGGATGAATGAATGGATCGGTGTATGATGGATGGGTGGGTGGGTGGATGGATGGATGGATGGGTGGATGGATGGATGGATGGATGGATGGATGGATGGATGGAAATCTAGGCAGAGGAGCAGAGGGATAGCTGTGTGGAGCGTGGTGACAGACATGCTGGGAACTTTGCTGGGTGGTGGGAGCAGCCAGCCGGTGAGGGATGGGATGGGCTCTGCCGGAGTCTGTGCATGGGTTTCTGCAGGGCTGAGATGTCAACCATGTCGCCTGCAATCAGTGACCCCGAGCGCTCATCCTGCCCCCCCCGGAGCACCCCTGCCTGTGGGGCAGCAGCTGAGTAAACAGAGCAGAGCAGATGGGCTGATCCTGGCGGGCCGGGGAGCCGGCAGGGCGGTAACCTGAAGAGGGGGAGCTGTCAGCGCAGGCTGGGCACCGGCTGATGGATGGCAGGGAGAAGCTTCCTGAGAAGCTTCCAGGCTGTGTGGTTCCTCCCCAGGGGGGGAAAAGACCGGTTCCCACAGCCCTGCTTATGGAGCCACTAGAGCACTCCACCCTGTGGACCTCAGGGATGTTCCCAGGGACCTCAGGGATGCTCCGAGCCTCTCCCAGAGCACCAATAACCACCAGAGAGACCCGGATCCTCAGCCCACCTCTGGAGCTCTCGTCCAGATCCAGCGCTTGCCTTATGACCATGGCAGTGCTTTTCCAGGAGTGGGGTGATTCTGGAGGAAAGGGGGGGCTCGGCATCCCGCTGTGGCAGGTGGCAGGGGTGCTGCTGGGCTGAGGGTGCCGTGCTGTGCCATTCCAGACCCGGCCTTCGTCCGCGCCCAGCTCATCCCCGACAGCAGCGAGAGGAACGACGACAAGCTCTACTTCTTCTTCCGAGAGAAGTCGGCCGATGCCCCGCTGAGCCCTGGGGTCTATTCCCGCATCGGGCGCATCTGCCTGGTGGGTGGAGGGGCGGGCGGGCAGGGGGGGGGCGGTTGGGCCAGGCAGGGCTGAGCACGGGGGTCCCTCCGTTGCAGAACGACGACGGGGGCCACTGCTGCCTCGTCAACAAGTGGAGCACCTTCCTGAAGGCCCGGCTCGTTTGCTCCGTGCCGGGACCCGACGGGATCGAAACACACTTCGACGAGCTCCGTGAGTAGGACGAGGCGGGGGTCGGGGGCCTTCTGCACCCCTCTGGGCTTGGGGGACAACCTGGGGAGGGCTGGGGACCCCCCCTTGCTGCCCTCCACCTCTTGCCTCCCCCATGGTGACACCCCCATCTTTCTGTCCCAAGAGGACGTCTTCATCCAGCAGACTCAGGACACCAAGAACCCTGTTATCTACGCTGTGTTCTCCGCTTCGGGGTGAGTGCTGACCCTCCCAGCACAGAGCAGAGGAGGGGGGACCCCAGCCGGGTAGGGGTCTCGGTGATGCCCTGGTGGTGGGCAGCACCAAGGCGGAGGGTGGCAGCAGGTCCTTCCTCCCAGGTCGGTCTTCAAAGGCTCTGCTGTCTGTGTCTACTCCATGGCTGACATCCGCATGGTCTTCAACGGGCCCTTCGCGCACAAAGAGGGACCCAACTACCAGTGGATGCCCTACACGGGCAAGATGCCCTACCCCCGGCCGGGCACTGTAAGTACCCCCCGGGCATGCACAGGGAGGTGAGCCAGCGCCTGTCGGGCAGCCGTCACCCTCGGACCCATGTCCAGATACCGGGTCACCAAGCGCTGGTGACATTTGTGCCGCAGTGCCCCGGGGGGACCTTCACCCCATCCATGAAGTCAACCAAGGACTACCCTGACGAAGTGATCAACTTCATGCGCGCGCACCCCCTGATGTACCACGCCGTCTACCCCACCCACCGCCAGCCACTGGTGGTCCGCACCAACGTCAACTACCGCTTCACCACCGTGGCCGTCGACCAGGTGGACGCGGCAGACGGGCGCTATGAGGTGCTTTTCCTGGGCACAGGTACCCACGCCGCGCACCGCGGGGAACGCAGCATGCTCCGGCGCGGCCCCGGAGGGCACGGGCACCACCAGGGCTGGCCAGAGCACGGTGCCCTCTGCCATGCTGGAGCCGGGCGAGGGGGCTGAGACCCCTGCCCTGAGATCCCTGTCCCTCCTCGAGGCTGCAGCCTGGTCCTTCCCCTGCCCCAGTGCCCATCCCACAGACCCCACCATCCAGCCTGGTCCTTCCTCTAGCCTGGTTCCTGTCCCTAGGGCCGAGGATCCAGCATGATACCTCCCATCCCAGAGGTGCCACCATCCAACCTGATCCTCTCTATGTCCCAGGGCCCCACCATCCAGCCTTATCCTTTCCCAACCCCAGTGCCCATCCTATGGGCTCTCTGATCCAGCCTCATGCTTCCCATTGCCCATCCTAAGCCTCGTGCTTCTCCTGCCTGATTGCCCATCCTAAAGGCACCAGCACCTTGCCTGGTCCTTCCCCAGCCCTGCTGCCCATCATGGAGACGCTGGTGCCCACCCTGGTGCTTCCCCTGCTCTGATGTGCATCCCAGAGCCCCTGTGATCCATTCTGGTCCTTCACCTGCACCGGTACCTGTTCCCAGCTGCTGTCCTCACCCTGCCCTGGGTGGTGGCAGTCCCTAGCCACTTGTGGTGACCTGAGCTGGTACACCGCACTCCAGGCACAGCTGCCCACTGCAGCAGGAGAGAGATGGGGATGGGCTTGGGGAGTCCTTCCTCCCCCCAGCCCCAGCAGGGACCCCATTCCCAGGAGGGGAAGGCATGGGTGCCCAGGGGTGGTACTGAGCACCTGGGCACCATGGTGTCTTGCAGATCGGGGCACCGTGCAGAAGGTCATCGTGCTGCCCCGGGATGACATGGAGACGGAGGAGCTCATGCTAGAGGAGATCGAGGTGTTCAAGGTACGGGCTGGCCTGTTCTCCAGCCTCTGCTGAGTGTCCTCAACCCAGCCAACCAGTTCCCTGGGACACCAGCCACCCCTTAGAACATCATCCAGCCCCTTGGGACACCAGCCACCCCTTGGCTGGCTCTGGAGGGACCCAAAGCATTGGTCGTCCTGCCTGCTGCCTCTTGCAGCTCCCCCTGCCCACCCCAGCTGCCTGGGTGGTGGGTCTGGGGTGCTCACCCCGGGGCTGCAGCGCCAGGGCAAGCGGTCACCTCTCTATCTCCTTTGGTCCTGCTCCCGTCTAGGTGCCAGCACCCATCAAGACGATGACCATCTCCTCCAAGAGGGTGAGTCACGGCGTGTGGTGGTGGAGGTAGGAAGATCCTACCGTGGGCCCAGCCGTGACACTGCCCAGCGTCACTGCAGCACCAGAGTGGCTGGCGGGAGGCACATGGGTGGCCGCAAGGCATCTGGCTCCGGTGGCCTCAGGTGGCTCTGGTGTCTTGGCCCGGTCCCAGGTCCAGGAGGCTGCAGCTCATTCTGGAGGGTCCTTGCAGGGTGGGGACGAGATAGCATCTCACCCCATCCTCTTTGTCCCCCCCAACAGCAACAGCTGTACGTGTCCTCGGCCGTCGGCGTGACCCACCTGGCCCTGCACCGCTGCGACGTGTACGGAGAAGCTTGTGCTGACTGCTGCCTGGCCCGGGACCCCTACTGCGCCTGGGACGGCAGCGCCTGCACCCGCTATTCCGCCTCCTCCAAGAGGTACGGGGGGCCAGGGGGGAGCGGCAGGGAGGGACCCCCCCGGCCCCGGGCTGCCCCGCTCATGTCCCACCTCCCCACAGGCGGAGCCGGCGGCAGGACGTCCGTCACGGCAACCCCATCCGCCAGTGCCGAGGATACAACTCCAACGGTGAGGGAGGTCTGGGGCACAGCCCCACAGCAATGGGGGGAGCTGGTGGGGGGGCGTCCTGAGGGCAGGGGGCAGGAGGGTGTGAGCAGACACCTGAGGAGGACGTGGGTGGATGGATGCACCGTCCAACCTTGGTGGGTTGATGGTTGTGTGGGTGGATATATGGGAAAAGGGTGATCATGGGTGGAGTAATGGATGAATTGATGAAAGAGGAGGAGGAGGAGGACAGGAGGATGAGTGGATACGATGGGGATGAGGATGGGTGAGTGGATGGATTGATGGATGGTTGGTTGAATGGAGGGATTGATGGGTGAATGGATACATATATGGGGGAGTAGGATGAACAGGGATGGATGGATGGATATGCTGGGGATGGAACATGGATGGATAGGTGGGTATGTTGGGGAGGAGAATGAGCAGGTTTGGATGGGTGGATAGAGGGATGGATGGATATGGTGGGGGAAGGACCCCCACCATATGGCCACAGATTGATAAGCACGTAGATGAATGAGTGGATGGATACTTCAAAGGAAGATGAACATGGGTGGGTGGATGGACGCATGGACAGACTCCCTTGTAGCAGCATGGCTACACTAGAGGAGGAGCACACTTGCTGGGTGGCTGGGGAGCAGGCAGACCTGTGGCTGGAGGTGGAGAGGAGCTACCCCTTGGAGAGCCTGTGGGCTGCACGGGAGGGCAGTGGGGGCAGGGGCACGGAGGGGCGCGTGTGACCTGGCTGCCCGTGGCCCACCCCTGCAGCTAACAAGAACGCGGTGGAGGCCGTGCAGTACGGCGTGGAGGGCAGCACCGCCTTCCTGGAGTGCCAGCCCCGCTCCCCCCAGGCCAGCATCAAGTGGCTGCTGCAGAAGGACAACAGCGACCGGCGGAAAGAGGTAGGGCAGGGTGGTGTCCCCCAGGGACCCCGTGGAGGAGGGGGGTGCCGGGCACCAACGGGCTGAGCCGTGCCACCTCTTCTTCCCCCCCCCCCCTCCAGCTGCGGGTGGAGGGCCGGGTGCTGCGGACGGAGCAGGGCTTGCTGCTGCGCGCCCTCCAGCTCGCCGACAGCGGCCTCTACTCCTGCACGGCCACCGAGAACAACTTCAAGCACACGGTGACCAAGGTGCAGCTTCGCGTCCTCAGCAGCCGCGCCGTCCACGCCGTGCTGGTCCAGGCGGAGACCCCCCCCGGCCTGCCGGGTGCCCCCACTCCCCGCTACCAGGACCTGCTGCAGCTCCTCACCCAGCCCGAAATGGGACTCCTGGACCAGTACTGCCAGGGCTACTGGCGGCACACGGCCGCCAGCCCCCCCCAGCCGCTGGCTGGCCTCAAAGCCAAGGAGCAGCAGGACCAGAAGAAGCCTCGAAACCGCCGGAATCACCAGCCAGAGACCTACGGGCACACATGAAACCGTCATCAGGGACTTTGCTAGCACAGTGGTCTATTTTTCCCCCCTTTTAATATTAAAAATATCTATAAATAAATATATATATATATATATACATCCAGGCACACACGCACGCAGACACACGCGCTCCCCCCTCCCACAGGAGACGGTATTTATTTGTAGGTTGTACATAGTCACTGGGGTGATGTGACCTCACCTCCTGGCCCTGGAGGGGTGGAGCGGGGACCCCCAGAGTGGCCGTGGCCGCTGCCAGCATCGCTGTCTTCCCCCCTGCCCCGGGACCGTGGTGTGCGGGGACCGCTGGGCACTGTGGCCACTGTCTCCCCCACCTCTGGGGCACAGCGCCACACTGGGTGGGGGGGCCTGAAGTGCTGGGTCCTCATGCGGGATGGGGGTGATGCTCTGGGGAGGTGGACAAAACCCAGGCAGGGGAGAGGTGGTGCTGGACAAGATCTGGCCCCCACAACCTGGACCTGGCTCTCTCACCTTCCTACCTCGGTTTCCCCACCCCACCACTTGATGAGCAAGTGCTTTCCATGGGGAAGCTGCAGACCACCAGGCAAGCCTTGGAGAAGGGGGGCTGTGAGACTTGGGAGGAGGGCAGACAGGACCCTCAAGACAAGACCCAGGCGTCCAGGCCACGGTGGGGGCTTGGCCAAGGTCTTTGGGTGGGGAAGGGAAGAAGGGGCTGTGCTGGGGTAAAACTTCAGGCAGCCGTTGGCGCTCGCTGGCACCAGCATCCCTGGGCATTTGGGGCACCCATCCCATCAGCCACCCCCTCGGGGCACCCCAGCAGTTGTGGGGGGATTGTAAATAGTTGTACATGGGGAGTGCAGGGGTGGCTGGGGCCGAGCAAGTGCCCTCCCCCCCCCCCGCAGCTGGGGGCACCCCCAAATAAACACTGGCTTTGGGACAGACACGGGCGCCTGCGTGTGCTCTGTCGGGGACGGGGAGTGGGCACCGGGGGCTGCGCTGCCGCTGGCCCCATCGCATAATCCCCTTAAGTCTGCCCCCAAACCCTGCCTGGGGTGGGGGGGAGGTGAGGGCTGGGCTGGAGCCAGGTGGGGAGCAGCGGACGGGGGGAAGCACTGGGAGCACTGGGAAGCCAGGGGCACTGGGTGCTGGGGGGGTGGGCACCAGGCAGGCCAGGGGGGCACGGGGAGGTGGCAGCACTGCCTGGGTGTTAGGGGTACGCTGGGGGCGTATGCTGATCTGGGCTAGTGGCCAGTACTGGGTGTTACTGGGGGCGCTCAGAGTCAGTACTGGGGGTACTGGGGTAAGTACTGGGGCTCTAGGATTTGGTACTGGGAACCACTACTTGGTGGTACTGGGGGCACGGGATGGGGAGGGAGGGAGTGGCTCTACCGGGGCTACTGGAGGTGGTACTGGGCGATACTTGGCTGTACTGGGAGTACTCTGGTCGGTACTGGGGCAATGGAGGTGGCACCGAGCTTCTCTGGGCAGTCTCGGGAGGCACTGGGGTCGGTGCTGGGAGGTCCTGGGCTGCCCTGGGGGCCGTGCTGGGCACACCGGGGGTGGTGCGGGGCTATACTGGGGCTATACTGGGGCTGTACTGGGAGCTGTGCTGGGTCCGTTCGCCCCCTGGTGGCCCAGAGCGGCCCTGCAGGAGCCCAGCCGTGCCGGGGGGGGGGGACACACGACACACTGGGGACAGAGGGTTGGGGTCGGGGGGGGGGATCGGGACATGGGGGCACTGGGTTGTACTGGGGACACCTGAGGGAGTCCTGGAAGTGCCTGGGGACACTCGGGACGAGGGCGTGGGGACACAGAGGGGTTACTGGGGTGTCCCTGGGGACACTAACGTGGTGGCCACGATGGCGAGAGGGTCACTAGGGACCTGGGAGGGCGACTTGGTGGCCTAACGACAGTGGGGAGGGTCCTGGGGACAGTGGGGATGTCACTGTGGTTCGTGTGGGAGCACAGGAGTGGCACTGGGGTGCCCCTGGACGTTGGGCAGCTTGTGGGGTGGGGGAAGAACGTCCTGAGGACACTTGGCAGGGTGGGGCGGGGGGGAATGGGATTGCTTGGGAACACCTGTGAGATACTGGGATTTCTCCTTGTGATGCTGTGAAGTGTTACTGGGAGGGGTTTGGAGACCCTGTGGAGGGTAATTGGGTGTCCCTGGGGACATTATGCAGGTGTTCCTGGGGAGGTCTGGGGACACTCTAGGGGATGATACTGGGCTGGCCTGGTGACTTTGGGACTGTACTGGTGGGTGTCTGGGGACATTGGTGGAGGGTCCTGGAAGGGATGCAAGGTGGGATAACTGAGGCACTCGACCACTGGGAGGTCCCCCTGTGGGCGCTGGGGTGGCTTACTGGGGGGACTGTGGGCACTGGTCCAGAGCAGAAGTGATGACCAGCATGAGCTGGGGACAAGAGGGACATTTCCACCCACTGCCCACAGTCCCTGCCAGACCTCAGCGCAACCCCCCCAGCTCCAACCCCTCAGGGTCCACAACAGAGCCAGAGCTGGGGGCAGAGGGGTGTCCCACAACCCCAGGGGTGGCCAAGTCACTGTCCCCAACCCCAGGGTGGGGGCAAAGAAGTGGGGGGGGGGGGCTGGCCGTCCTTGCCCCCCAACCTC
This sequence comes from Calidris pygmaea, assembly GCA_003697955.1. Lineage (NCBI taxonomy): Eukaryota > Metazoa > Chordata > Aves > Charadriiformes > Scolopacidae > Calidris > Calidris pygmaea. The sequence continues at coordinate 2,383,249 of QJSC01019572.1, read as the reverse complement.
CGGCAGAAGTGCTGACGCCGGGAGCCGTGGGATTGCTGAGCTCAGCCCGCTGCAGATTTAAGGGGGTTTATCCAGGGAGGGCAGAGGAGGGGGCGGGGGGGGGGGCCGGCTTAAGCCACGGGTGCTGAGCACAGCACCCTGCCGGGCGGCCCCCCGGGACCTTGGCCCCGTCCTTGGCCCACATTGGGTGGGCGGTGGCGGTGGTGGCAGGGGTGGCAGTCGGCGGCGGGCGCGGCGGGCGCAGGGAGGCGAGCGCTGGAGGCGGCGGGGGGCTGGAACTCATTGCCCATCCTGGTGCTGACCTCCAAGGAACGGGTGAGCCGCAGGGCTGCGGGGCCGAGGATGGGCGCCGGGGCCAGCGCCGAGGAGAAGCACTCCCGCGAGCTGGAGAAGAAGCTCAAGGAGGACGCTGAGAAGGATGCCAGGACCGTCAAGCTGCTGCTGCTAGGTATGGGGGGGACAACACCCTGGGGGAGATACCCATCCTTTGTGCATCTCACCCCAACAGCCCACCCAATGCTTCTCTGACACCTCCCGGCACACCTCAACCCAACCGCCCACCCCAACAACCCCTCCTAAACCCAACCAGCCCACCCAATGTTCCCCTAACCCCCAGCTGCACCCCTAGATCCAACCAGCCCACCCAATGTTCCTCTGACGACCCACAGACACATCCCACTAAACCCAAGCAGCCCACCTCAACAGCCCACCCAATGTTTCCCCGACTCCTCCAGCAACCCTAAAACCAACTAGCCCACCCTAACAGCACCCCTATTAGTTAGATAGCCCCAACACCTCCCTACTCCCCACCTCAACAACCCACCCAATGTTTCCCTGACCCCCCCTAAACCCAACCAGCCCAGCCCAAGAGTCCACCCAACAGTGTCCAGCTCCTAAGCACCCCTAAACCCAAACAGCCCAACCTAACAGCCCCCTAACGTTTGTCTGCTCTCCCCAGCACCCCTAAACCCAAACAGCCCAACCAAGTAGCCCCTTCCCATATTTCCCTGTCCATCCACACACACACTTGCCCCCAGCAAAGCTAAGCCCAACCAACCAACCCCAAGAGCTCACCCACCATTTCTCTCTCCCTTACGGCACCCCTAAACTTAATCTGCCCACCCCAACAGCCCCCCATTCCCAGACTCCCCTAAACCAGCTCATCTCAACAGCCTCGATCACCCTCCCAGATATCCTGAGTCCAACAACCCATCTCAATAGCACACCCTAAGATTGTCCAGCTTCCAGGTATCCCCCAAACCCAACCAGCCCACTCAACATCCCCCCAACTCCAAGGCCCCCTCACCCCAACCAACCCATCTCTAGAACCTTCACCAACACTACCTATGAACACCCCACTCCCAGCATCACCTCCTTCCTCCTCCCTCCTCCCAGGAACCCCCGTGTAGCCCACACTACCACCCCTCTGCCCAGCCCTGGGGTCTGTCCCTGCGCCCCCTCCCCAGCACTACAGATCCATCCCAGCTGCCACAGTGGTGCCCAAAGACTAGGATGCTCTAGACATGGTGGCACCCTGGGTGCTATTGCTGTCCTCCCAGCCCAGGACATGTCCTCCTGTACTGCCACAGGCTTGGGGCATTGGGTAGTGGGTGGTGGGGTTGCAATGCCACTGTGTCCCCTACCCCTCCCCTGGGTCCCCAAGCACGTCCCCGGCTGAGCCGCAGCAGATCCCATTAGCCACAGCAGCTCAGCCCAACCTTAATGCCCGCTGGAAAAAGGCTGTAATCCCCCTGCCTTGGCACGGCCACCAGTGTCCCCTGGCCATGCCAGGCACCAGGGGTCCCAGGGGGCCAGCGTGGGGTGAAGCTGAGGGTGCCCATGGTGTAGGCACCCCCATGACCCGTGCTTTGTCCCCACAGGAGCAGGAGAGTCAGGGAAGAGCACCATCGTCAAGCAGATGAAGTAAGTGCCGAGGGGGTGACACTTGGCCATGCCCCACCGTTCCATATGCCTGTCCCATGCAGCAGACATGGGGTGCCCCTGTCCCACCGTGCCTGGCTCTGCCCCATGCCACAGCTATGGCATGCACCCAGCTCAGCCCCATGCTGCACCCATGGATGCCCCCTATGCCACTGTGCCCACCTCAGCCCCATGCTGCACCCATGGGTGCCCGCCCCTGCAGTTCCCATCCCCAGCTCAGCCCCATGTCCCTGTCCTGGCCAGGATTATCCACCAGGATGGTTACTCGCTGGAGGAATGCCTGGAGTTCATCGCCATCATCTACAGCAACACGCTCCAATCCATGCTGGCCATCGTGAGGGCCATGAGCACCCTCAACATCCAGTACGGGGACACGGCTCGCCAGGTGAGGGGCACCCCACTTTGGGCTTGGGGGGTCCCCCCAGCCCCCCCGGCCTTGCTGAGACCCTCTGCCTTGTAGGATGATGCCCGCAAGCTGCTACATCTTTCGGACACCATCGAGGAGGGCACCATGCCCAAGGAGATGTCAGACATCATTGGGCGGCTCTGGAAGGACGCAGGCATCCAAGCCTGCTTCGACCGTGCCTCTGAGTACCAGCTCAATGACTCGGCCGGCTAGTATGTGGGGTGGGGGAGTCTGGGAGGAGGGGGGTGGGGGGTGGGGTGTGTCTTGGGGTGCCAACCCATGTCTCATGCCCACCACGTGCCTGGCTAGCTACTTGTCAGACCTGGAGCGCCTGGTGACCCCCGGCTACGTCCCCACGGAGCAGGACGTGCTGCGCTCCCGTGTCAAGACCACTGGCATCATCGAGACCCAGTTCTCCTTTAAAGACCTCAACTTCAGGTGGGGGCCGAGCCCCTGGTGAGGGCTGGCATTCAGGGGGTGGGCAGGGGGTTGGGAAGGGGTGCTGACCCCTCCTTGTCCTGCCCAGGATGTTTGACGTGGGTGGCCAGCGCTCGGAGCGGAAGAAGTGGATCCACTGCTTCGAGGGGGTGACTTGCATCATCTTCATCGCGGCCCTCAGCGCCTATGACATGGTCCTAGTGGAGGATGACGAAGTGGTGAGGAAGGCGCACCACCCCATGCCCCCTCTGCTTTGTTCCCATCACAGTGTGGGGGTCAACATGGGGCTGATGGGCTTGTGTCCCACCACAGAACCGCATGCACGAGAGCCTGCACCTCTTCAATAGCATCTGCAACCACCGCTACTTTGCCACCACCTCCATTGTCCTCTTCCTCAACAAGAAGGACGTCTTTTTGGAGAAGATCAAGAAGGCCCATCTCAGCATTTGCTTCCCCGACTACGACGGTGAGGGTGGCAGCGGCTTCCCCATCGGGTGCAGGCGGGTGGTGATGGGGTGGTGGTGAAGGGTTGGGTGCCCGTACCCTGCAGCAGCCACCCACCAGGTGTCCTCAGCATCCCATGCAAGAGATGCTGCACAAGCCTTGCTCATGGACCAAGCAAGGTTTGCCCACCCGGGGGAGCCCTGGCTAACGCTGGGCCAGCACCCGTGGTGGGGGGACACCAGCCCAGGAGGGGACCCTGCTCACTACCAGGTCCCAACACCTATGACGATGCGGGCAACTACATCAAGCTGCAGTTCCTGGAGCTGAACATGCGGCGAGACGTGAAGGAGATCTACTCCCACATGACCTGCGCCACCGATACCGAAAACGTCAAGTTTGTCTTCGATGCTGTCACCGACATCATCATCAAGGAGAACCTCAAGGATTGTGGGCTCTTCTGAGCCCCAGCGCCCCCTCCCCAGCCCTGACCCCCACCCCTTCCCCTGGGGCCCAGCCCACATCCCACCTCCCTCCCGCTGCCCCCATCCCACCTCCACCACCATCTCCCCTTGCCCTGAATCCCTGGCATTTGACCCGCTCAGCCCCAGAGCCACCCCTGGGTGGGGGAGCACAGTCCCACTCCCGCCCCCCACCACCGGCCAGCACTTTGGGGCACCCAGTACCACTGCGTGCTGGGGGTCCCTGAGGGCTCCAGGTGCTGGGGGGCACTGGGGCACCCTGGGTACTGGGGGTCCCTGGTACCCTTGGAGCTGGAGGGTGCTGGGGATCCCTTGGGTGTTGAAGATCCCTGGATACCCCTTGGAGCTGGGGGGGTACTGGGAATCCCTTGGCTGCTGGGGATCCCTGCCCCCCTTGGAACTGAGGGGTGCTGGGGGCCCCTGGGTTCCTTCTGGAGATGGGGGGTCTCCAGGAACCCCTTGGAGTTGAGGGGTGCTGGGGGGCAGTGTCCCCTGAGTGCCCCCTTGGAGCTGGGGGCTGCTGGGCTCCCTTGGGTGCTTCAGGATGTCCATGGGTGCCCCTGGGTTCCTTCTGGAGCTGAGGGGGTCTCCAGGAACCCCTTGGAGCTGAGGGGTGCTGGGGGGGCGGTGTCCCCTGAGTGCCCCCTTGGAGCTGGGGGCTGCTGGGCTCCCTTGGGTGCTTCAGGATGTCCACGGGTGCCCCCTAGAACTGGGAGTCCCTGTGGGCTGCTGGGTGGGGTGCAAGGTGTGCTACATCTCCCTGGGGGCCACAGGTCACTGGGTGTCCCCAAGTCACTGGGTGTCCCCAAGGACCGGGTGGTACCAGGGCCTCCTGGGTGCCACCATTCCCCTGCTGCAGGGCCAGGGGTTGGTCATGAACCCCCCCACAGCTGCTCAGCCAGGACCCCCAGTGGGGGGGCTCAGCCCCCTCGGCAGTATCCCAGCTCCTTCCCAAAGGAAGTCCCACTGCTCCCCTCACCCCCAACACCCAAGGGATGCTGCTGAGCTCCCAGGGTGGTCCCAGCACACCCTGTGCCCCCCTCCCACCCCCGGGGACCCCCAGCCCTCCCATAGAGCTGAAGCACCCACACCCACCCCAGCGTCATGGAGCCGGGAGTGGTGGTGGGGGGGGTGTCAGTATAGGGGGGGGGGGGTTTCCTCTCTTTTTCTTTTTTTTTTTTTTCCTTTCTACATTTTATTATTTCAAACCATGTGAACAATTCGGTAAAACATCCCGTGGGAAAAGCGAGGCCGCGGGCACCGGCTGAGAGGCCCCCCCCCCCTCCCCAACAACCCTGGACTAGGGGAAGGTGGGGGGGCGGGGGGGGAAGGGACAGCGGGGGCCGCTCTGTACAGCGGGCTCTCCTCGCCCAACGCAACAGCTAGCCCTACGAAACTAGGCTTAGAAAGAAAGGGGGGGTGGGGGGGTTGAGGGGGGGGAGATACAGGCAGTGGGCAGCACCCCCTGCCCGCCCTCCTGCCCAGCCGCTGCCCACCAGGGGCTGCCCGACCCTCGGGGCAGGGGAGGG